>UCOH01011819.1:0-13465 GCA_900474275.1 Synergus japonicus | reverse complement strand
CCTCATAACCGGGCTGCAGTAGTTGCGTACCAGGCGATTATAATAACAATCTTTTGGAATTATTTTTAGATTACAATTTTCTGACGGACATAAATAACTCTAAATGGTTTCGGGATAACCGGCATGCACCAAGTCGCACGCGGGATAAAAATGGTAGAAGATTGTCAAGTTTCTTTCTAGTTCCAATCATCAAATCGTTTCAGCTGATTAGAAGTAGAAATAAACTACGCAATCTTTTGCATGCCGTTTATCGGGAAACCATTTGGAGTTTCTTATGTCCGTCAAAAAATTGTAATCTTAAAATAATTCCAGAAGATTGTTATTCTTATCGCCTGGTTTGCGTCCTGGTGCATCCTGGTTATCGGATCACCATTTGGAGTTTCTTATGTTCGTCAAAAAATTGTAATCTTAAAATAATTCCATAAGATTGTTATTCTTATCGCCTGGTGTGCGTCCTGGTGCATCCTGGTTATCGGAACACCATTTGGAGTTTCTTATGTCCGTCGAAAAATTGTAATCTTAAAAAAAAAACCCGAAGATTTCTATTCTAACCACCTGGTGTGCAACCTGGTGCATCCCGGTTATCAGGAAAATTATCTAAAAAATTTATAAGAAGTTTGCGAAATTGAATTAAAATGAGTACATATTCATTCAAATTTAGCTTAGTAGTCGACTAACTAGACTAATTGCGTAAGAATTACGAAAACTGAAATGATTGTGTCAGAATTCAGAAAATTTTGAAAGAATTTGGAGTAATTCACAGCATTTCAAAGTCTTCAATTTGTCAATAATTAAGGGTATTTAGAGTGTTCAACGTAATTAAAAAACGTTGATGCAATTTCTACATAACTTTAATGAATTGCACGGAATGCTAAGAATTCTGGAAGAGTTTTCATAATTCAAACAACGAATGCATATTAAATTTGGTAATTAAATCGTCGCACTATGTTTTCTAATTCGGTTGTTAGGGAAAAGATTCTTATTGATTTTTGAATATCGTTTAACTGTGAAGTTGCAACAAACAGTCGAAACCTCAAGTAAAACAAAATTGAGGGGAAATGATGCGAGTCGAACTTGTATTCTCACACATTCTGAGTGATGGCACATGGACTGTTGGCACTGTCCTGATTGATTATCTTTAATTGCTAATAACTCGGTAATTATGCTTTTAATCTAATTAATCAATTAACATTTTCTTTTTTTCACAAGAAAAAAAGTTTTCAGTTTTTCACAAGGAATCCGAACATATTAAAATATTCTTTGAGTACTGGGACCCCCTGTATAATAGTATATTTTACACCAAGGGAGGGAAGCCGGCGTTTTTTGTCGATCGCGACAAAAATACCTCCCTCCCATGGTGCATATGTTCTTTTTTTGCCCTGTTCTGAATCTTTTTTTACCCTGTTATTAGATTTTTTTTCCCTGTTTTGTTTATCGGTCTGAAATCAGCAACGTCCAGCCTGCTTTACAGGTTAGAAGACGTGCGTTTTTTTGACCTTTGTCGAAGAAAAATATATGAGAGATTTTTAAAGTGGACTAATTTTCTTTAATATTAAAAAGTACTTAGGATTATTCTTTCTTAAGGCCCTTATAGAAGGAGGGAATTTGTCCCTTGTCTTTAATTTGGGATCACTTCCACTTCAATTTAAACTTCAAATGTTACTTGCGGACGAACGGAATTGGAAGAACCACATTTTGAGATAATATTCTAATTCAATTTAAAACACTTTTCCATTTGTTAGTTTTACTTGATTGATTTTACATCAACTTTAGAATGACGAAAAGGAAAAGGTATCAGAAACCTACCTGTGGATAGGTCGTAGAGAATCTGTGCTAATACTTAGCATCTTCGTTTCCACATTATATATTATTCACAATTAATTAGGTGTGGCAGAACTACTTTTGTGGCACTTGTGCTCACCTGCAGGCGGCAAACTGCAGAATTATGTAGTATTTCCACACTTTTATGGTGTTAATCCGCGTCGCCGGATACATATGATACTTGATGACCTTTTCATTTACTAATTCTCCAATTCTCTAAACCTTAGTACTGCCATGTCAACATGACATTAGTTAACTAATTATTAATTAACTATTAATTATTTAATTGACTATTAAGTAATTAATCATTATCATCATCACCATTGACAACATGTAATCATTACATCATAAGCCATAATTATAATTGTAAACATTATTTCATTCATATTTATGAAACTGACCCTTATGACTCGAGCCACCTGCAACACTAATAAGTTTCTAAATATATACCAAAACATTCGCCCTCAAAGGCACACTATAAACTCCATCTGTATAGGAGACACCCACAAGAAACATACACACTCTTAATCACTCAACGCGTCCGTGAGAGGTCGACAAGCCACCCTCGCTAGTGCAACTGATCCAAAAACCAGGATGACACCTGCAGAGTATCCGTGTGCACTAACACCACAACATTTTCACAGACATTGCACTAACACTAGTCTATTGAAATGGCGCCACTCACAGACACCGCACTAACACTGGTCTATTGAAATCTCTTAGTATCTAGGATCAGCATAAAAACAGCATGGCTCATAGAGGACACAAGGTTTTTTTAGTTTAGTCTTGAATTCGGCGGTTAAGGGTGCAGTTCTTTTACAGTGCAGTTGTTTAACGCAGTAAAGTCGGTGCAGTCAAGTATCCACGAAAATTCTCAAACTTACTAGTGACTCTGTTAGTGAACATTAACTCACGATTCGAAGTTCCGAAGATGAAGTTTACCTTCGAGAGATAAATCAAATTCAGAATATTCTGACTAATGGAATTCAATTGTACAAGTTCGATTGTGGAAATGTAGAAGTATCTCACCAAGAACAACTAAAGGATTACCAACTGATAACATAAGGATCCAGCGTAATCATCAATAAGAACAGAAGGTACAGTCCCTTAAAACTCAGGTTCATTTTAACTTTTTCGTAAGGGTCATCTTCGAATTTAGTATTTGTAACATTTGGATTGTAATTTAATTTAATAAATTGTATAATTTTATTTGAAATCTCTCTTCATTTGGCTTGTCCTCGTTCCCAGATTCGCATTAAATTGTGAACTAAAACGAGGGAATTAGTTTTAAAGAAATTGAGTCTGTTACCAGGTAGGTCGGTTAATAAATAAATAGGTAGGACGTAACAGTACTTTTCCAAAAGGAAATAATCATTTCTTTATTTCGAGACTTTTTTAATCATATGATTTGGGAATTTATAGCCCTTTTCGTTGACTCTCAAGAATTCTAGTTTTAGGTAAATTGGTCAAATTAATATATTCAGTTTTACAGGTTTTTGTAAAACTGAATAGCAATCAATATTTCGAATTCATTATTCTTAATTTAAGAGTTACACAATTAGCAAAGAAACATTAATGATTATTATTATATTTTTAAAATGTTCCAATGTAAAGGCTTTTTTAGGTTTTAATTCAAGTTTTATTGTTATTAATTTTGAATTTGTTGCAAATAATTCTTTTTAGAATTAATTCGAATTATATTTTTACGCTTAAAAGAATAGTGTCTAATGTTTAGTGTTTAGATTTGTTGGAATTTAATTAACAATTTATTTTCACGTACATATTTGCACGAATGGTAGCTAAAATCAAACTGCTCACATTACAACACACACGGTTTCATACATAATTCTAAAAATTTCAAATTCATCAAAATTGTACGTTACAGATTTCAATGCGTTTTTCAATGCAGAATCCAACAGTGGGCTTGTTTGATAAAAAAACTAAATATTTCACTTCAAAAAATTTTTTTGAGTGATCCTGGTGTCATTCTCTTTATTTTTTAATTACAAAGGAATTGAAAAAAATTCAAGGTTCATGCTATTACCGTTCAATATAGATACTCCGCAGAGAAGTTGTCTCTTTCCACAGAGTTACTAGTTCGACGACTTACACGTACTTGAAGCGAATCATTGTATTGTGACTAGTATTTTATTGCATCAAAATCTTCAATATCTGAAAATTTCACAATATTCACAAATTTTTTTGTTTTCTCAGTGTTAACAGTATTCACAGCTTGGAATTCTTGAGCAGGTTTTAATCACGCAAGAGTCACACGGGCGCGAGTCAGGGACATTTCGACACACGGACCCTGACCAGGCTAATACAATTATCCAGGAATGAACTAGCAATTCGTAAGAGAGTAAACTTAGAGTGAAAAAGTGAAAACATTTCCCCTGACTGCAGGGGAAATGTTTGATTAACACAAAGAAGAAATTAAGATAACGGTTTAGAGTAAATATAAATTCAAATAAGAATATTGTAAATGAAAAAGTACAATGTATTGATAAAGGCAGAAATTTTAAAGTTATTTTAGGTAATGTTTATATTTTTTCAACGGAAATGGATATTATTTATTAAAAATCATCAAATCTTTATAAAATCCATTTAAACTCAACAATTTGAGGTTGTGTTTGTGTTTTCCTAACGGACACGAATATTTTTACGTAAAAATCATCCCATTTTTATCAGAAACAACTAAACTGACCTATTTGCGGTTATGTTTGTGTTTTCTCCACGGAAATGGATATTTTTACGTAAAAATCATTCCATTCTTAACAGAAACAACTAAACTCTATTATTTGAGGTTATGTTTATGTTCTTTTAACGGAAATTGATATCTACTTAAAAATCATCCCATTTTTACCAGAAACAACAAGACTCACCTTTTTGAAGTTGTTTGCGTTTTCTCAACAGAAATTAATATTTTTACGTAAAAATCATCCCATTTTTATCGGAAACAACTAATCTCTATTATTTGACGTTATATTTGTGTTTTCTCAACGGAAATTTCTCTCCGACAACTGATGCTGGTCTGTGATTTCGATAAGATATTGGTAAACTTCCAGGAAATGAAAGTGAACATGTCGCTAAAAATTCGCAAGATGCATTCTCACTTGGACTTCTTCCCAGAAAATATGGTAGCAGTTAGTGATAAACATGGTGAAAGATTTCATCAAGACATCGCTACAATCAAGAAGACGTACCAAGGTAAGTGGAGTGTGAACGCTTTAGCGGACTACTGTTTGAATCTCATGACTGATGAAATAAATGATCAACATTGTCGAGCATGCAAGAGAAAAAGTTTATAATCATATGCAGTGATTTATCATAATTTTCAGACAAGAGCTAACCACTGAATCGCGATGCAATAAAATAGTAGACACAGTACAATGATTCGCTTCAAGTATACGTGTAAGCTGTAGGGTATCGAAATTCCGAACTCGCATTTATCCGAATTAAATTTTCTCCAAAAATCTGCAATTTCAGGTCATACTCCCGCAGAATGAAATGTAGAACTTGTGAGGAATAGCGTTAGTATAAGAAAAGAAATAGATAGAGAAAATGAATAAAGAGAGATGATGAGATGATGGGCGGAGAAAGTATGACGTATGTATGAATGAAAATTATAGGAAAGGGAAAAAGGGATCGATGGTAAGCGAACGATTGATAGCGAGTCTTTCGTGTTAATTATCTCGCACGAGTAACACGTCTTTTGTATATTAGTCAATATAACTGTGTGAAGGAGAGTTTCTGGTTTTAAACCATAATCTGTCAACGACGAACCGATTAACAGAGGTATGGATTTAATTCGATAATTTAAAGGACAATTGTTTAATATATTATATGAATTTGAAATAAGTGTGTAAATGGAAATGTGAAATATGTTTTATAGAGTGATTTTCTCGATGATCTTCTCTTGATGATCCTTTCTCGATGATCTTCTCTTGAATATCCTTGCTTGATGTTCTGATGTCTATGCTTTTTCTACGATATTTATACCGTGATGAATTCGATTTGGATGTGAGGAGTTGATGATGAGGGAAGCAGTCGATGATGGAAATTTGTGACGATTGTCTTTGAACGCATGACTAATTGACGAGCCGTCCAGATTTTTTGACGTCGTCGTCGTAATCCGCTTCTTTGTTTCACATCCGCTACATATTGATGACCTGAAAGGGGATCATCCATTCCGGCCTCTTGTTTGATTCGTGAAATCATCATTGGTATCGTTATATATATATGTTTATGTGAATTTAACTTGATTGTATGAATGTGATCTTTGTGTGCGAGATAGTTATGGTTTATCTGTCGCTATTTATATATTTTAGTTAATTCTGGAACTTGATCTCAATTTTGTGAGTTTATAATATGCTTTTTCTGATTTTGGTGTAGAATTTGATTAGCTGTTACACATTCTAGCCTGTGATTTATTAACCTGACGTTATCTTAAATAAATTGATTATATCTTTTTTAACTTAAATAGCAAATCTCTCTTGTCGACTCCTTTATTTATTTACTTGCTAGTTTTAGGTTTGATAATAAATTCGAATATTTAAAAGAATTTATCATAAACTTAAAGAGAGGATACCGCTATAGAAAATTGCGTCACAGTTTTTAAATCGAGGTTGGATTTTTCTTAGAATGATGAAAAGATGGCGCAAGAAATATATTCCTGGTGAAATAGATGGCAAAATAAAACAGACAAAGATAATATTATTTATACTTAGATTTCTAACCGTAAATAAATGTTTTTATGTAAAATTCGCCAATTAGTGATGAGGATTGATTAATTTTCACTATTTGATGTTATATTTCGTTTTTTTTTTTCACCGGAAGTGGATATTTTTAAATTAAATTCATCAATTACTGATGAGGACTAACTAATTTCAACTGATTGAGGTTATGTTTCATTTTTTTCCAACGGAAATGGATATTATTTAAGTGACTAGCGGCGCCGATGGCCGCTACGCGGCCGTCAACGTTACTACGCCTTCAAATGTGGGGACTAGCCAGCCTGCAGAATGGCTATGTTCCCCCTTCCATTTCCATCGTCTTTATAGCATGGCTCAGCGACAGCGTTCTACGCTGAGAAGCTAGACAGCCCGGGTTTGATTCCCGGCATTTGAGAAAATCTCCTTCCCTGTGTCTAAGGCAAGGTCCGTTCACACTGCCTTACTGATGAGTCCAGTGAACGAACCTTGGTCGAAACATAGAAGTTAGAACTTATAGATGGAAGGGGGAACACAGCCATCCTACAGTCTGGCTTTTCCCTACAATCTATTCTAAAAAGATGATTGAGTCGAAGTCGAAATATCGTAACGCATATCTCGCACTCCTGATTCGTCGTGTAAGTATCGATAGTGATTTTCGACAATCGATACTTGCCGAATCATAAATTCCGCGTAAATTGAATTTGAAATTTTGAATTTGGTTTCGTTAATGATGATTGTGTCACGAGTTTAAACACGAAATACATTGAAAATCTAGGAATTTTAAGGGAATTTTTAAAGATTTCATGGAAAATAACAGGATTTTAAATGTTATCGTGAAATTTTTAAGGAATTTTAAAAGCTTTGTCAGAGTTTCATAAGGTTTTAATGAATTTGAAATATTATCCTGAAATTTTAAAGAATTTTATGAGATTTCTAATAATTTTAAGTGATTTTGAGAGATTTTTCTGATATTTAAATGATTTTGTTAGAATTTTAAAGAATTTCATGGAATTTGTTAAGATTTCTATGTAATATTTTTAAGGGTTATAAAAGATATAGAGATATTAAATTTTACTGTAATTTTTTACATGAATTTTAACGTGGATTTTAGAAGATTTATATGAATTTGAAAATTTTTCTCGAATATTTAAGGGTTTTATGGAATTTGAAGATATTTCTAATACTTATAATGAATTTTAAAGGATATAAAGGAGATTTGAATTATTATCATTGAATTTAAAAGAATCTGAAGAAGTTTCTGAAAATTTTAACAGATTCTCACGAATCCAACCTCGATTTAAAAACTGTGACGCAATTTTCTATAGCGGTATCCTCTCTTTAAGTTCTACATTTCATTCTGCGGGAGTATGACTTGAAATTGCAGATTTTCGGAGAAAATTTTATTCGGATAAATGCGAGTTTGGAATTTCAATACCCTACCCGTGTAAGCCGTTAAACTAGCAACTCTGTAGAAAGAGACAAGTTCTCTGCGGAGTATCTTTTGAAAGGTAATATAGCCTGAACCCTGAATTTTTTAAAATTTCTTTGTAATTAAAAAAAAAAAGAGAACGACACCATGAACACTCAAACAAATTTTTTAAGCAAGATATTTAATTTTGTATAAAACCACTTTTTTCGCGTTTTTTCTGTTTCTTCCGATTATCTCGGCAACCGTACAAGATATCAAAAAACAAGCCCGCCATCTGGATTCGGCATTAAAAACGCATTGAAATCATATATTGATTTTTTTGAAAAAATTTTTTACAACCTTTTATCTCATGATTTATGATTTTTCAAAAAAATTTTGATTAAACAAATCTGGAAAACCCATCGACATATAGAAATGGATCGCTAACTCTGTGGGAAAAATGGAAGTCGGCTTTAGAGAGAGAAAAAAAATCGGACGGGTAAACATGTCTCTTTTCAGATAAAGCTGATTGGTCGAGAGAATTTTCCATGAGCGGTGCTTGATGAAACACAGGACCGTACTTTGTATCGCGAATGCCCCAATATTTGTGCCCTTCAAAGTTTATTTGAATTTTATTATTCGTATAATTTAATATAATTATAGTGGAAATAAAGAGTGAAATTTGACAACAAGAACAAAACCTCTGGAGGCCTGGTGTTCTGCAATGAATTTGCCTAAAGAAAAAACATCAAAGAGTTGGACAATTTGTAGTATGCATTTTACCCTAGATTCTTATAAAGAATCTTATATATAATTAATTATAATATATTAAGTATTTATAATTGCTTACAAAAAAATTAACCATGGAGAATATTTAGGCAATGCGCAAGGTCTCCGATTGACTTGATACTTTGTATTTTGTTTATTTTAAGACAAATACGAAAATGAAAATTTAAAAAATTAAAAATAATCATAATTTCCATAATATTAAATGAAATGCATTTATCCTACAGATCAATCGATTCGTCTTGATGCAAGGCATCTTTTTTTCCTCTACATAAGCTTTGAATTTTGATTATCTGAGAGATTATAGTCGAAAAATAAATTTTACAAAAATTATATATGTACATACAAATTTTCAAATTCAATATTTTGAAAAATCCTTTTGCACGTTTTGAGGTCGTAATGGTGCAAATAAGACCTATAAATTTCATCAATGTATCCATAACTGTATCCAAGTTAAGGCGGCAACAAATAACGGCGATATCCATACACACACACATACATCCGGACAATTGATTGGAATGTTGTATTAGACATTTATCAACCGAGGAAAGTTTAATTAAACCATTTTAAAAATGCTGGAAAATGTAACGACTACAAAGTTTCCTCTAAGAGGAAGCAAAATTAAGAACTTTTGAACCAAATTTTCGCTAACATATGTTCCAAGGATTCTCTTATTATAAATCTAAAACTCTTGTCTAATTTGTTTTCGAATCTTTAGAACTGAAATTTTTTTCACATATCAAACCAAATATTATACTGTTACTTATGAAAATTTTTAATTTTTATATCATTAGAACACTGTTAATTATTATTAAGAATTTACGTAGACAACTATCGTGCTACGCATAAATTCGATCACCTCGCTACGCAGATATGTGACGCATACTGCTGGCTTATAATGAACTTTACACACGTGGACTGTGAAGCTTTTTGCGTATATATTTGTTTATTTGAGTAATTTTACTTACCATTATTCTCTTCGAATAAATTACTAACTCCTTGAGAACAAACAAGAGAAAAAATTAAAAGATTCAAATCTATTGTCAACTTCATTCTTCAGTTATTGCAACAGGTTAGATTTCGGTTAATAGATTTGCGTAAAGATAGAATCTCTTTCGAAAGAACTGTTTGATGAAATTCTTTATCTTTGAATGGTTTATTTATCGTGCTCAACGATTTTTTAATCTTTTATGTACAGTCCAAGTCCCGAGTAGTTAAGTTTTCGGAGAAGTTGGGAAGTATGATTCCGAGAATCAACGTTCCCCCACTATTAACTCATTCTAGCCTTGGATAAAAACAAAGCACTCGATCCGAGTATTGGTTAAAAATTATATTCGATCGAAAACATCCATGTTTCCGTGGTCTTTGCAAGTATTAGAAATTATGTACAAACTTTTACTGTCTATTTGATTAAAAACTAAGATACATAACTTATACTTGATCCAAAAAACAGAAAAAAAACTAATAACTAGGTCACTTTGGTCGTGGTATTACTTACAAGGGGGATTATGTTGGGTTCCGGCACCGATTTTTACATTGTCATCAGAGAGAATGTATTAGATTTGTGTAAAATTTGACCCCCCCCCCAGTTTTTGTCAATTTTCCATATTTTGGGACCTCTTGAACCAGAAAAACATGTTTTTACGAATGTGTCTGTGTGTCTGTCTGTCTACATGTAGGTCTGTCTGTATATTTTTAGATTGTTGGCACGATAACTTTCGAAATAATTGACCGATTGGATTGGTCTTTGGTATACTATTTAATCGTCCTAAAATGAGGGTCAAGTTCGTTGGCCAACCATTCTGGATAAAAATTCAAAATGTTGGAGTATTTAAAAAAAGTTTGAGACCAATTTTTTTTTTATTACAAATTCTATGCACGGATCTTCGTAGTACTCAAAAAGTCGAACAATTTTTCCTAATGACTTTTTTCGATAAAACGAAATTTGAAAGACATAACATTTTGAAAATCCAAAAAAATGAAAGAGAACTTAAATTAGAAGCTAAACAACAACGATATGAAAAAATTCTGGATTTAAAAAATATTTCTTCATGAATGTCTAATAGGATTGGCACAACTTTTTGAATTTCCGTAAAAAATCTAAAAATTGGACTAATCTTGTCCGCAAATTCGGAAAATCTGAAAAATAACTTCGAGAAAAACGCGATAGAAGTTGACAGAAGATTGGATTGAGGAATATTGGATTTTTTCTCTACTTACAGCTATTTATTCAATTCGACACTAATCAGCTATGCCTGCACCATAAAAAAAGTCTTCTTCAACTTTTTTAATGTCTTCTCTTATTTTTTTGCCAATCGAGCAAAATATTAATACCCTGGGGATTTAATCCCCAGGGTATTAAATCCTTGCTGATCACTTTTATTATCAAATTGAGATCAAAATGATCCACTTTTGCGGATCGAATCAATAATATGTGAACAACTTCATTCGCATCATCAGAATTAATCTGAACTTTCAATTTGAATGATTCCGGGCAGTACGATTCAATCAGAATGAATCCGTTCATTCCGAATAACTCCGAACACTCAATCCGAAAAAATCGGAATTCATCCTAATTTTATGGAATTATTCGGATTGATTCGAATAGACCGGATTCATTCGGATTGATTGGTATTGACCGGAATCCTTCAGATTGAAAGTTCGGATTAATTCTGATTAAATCAAATTCTCCGAGTTCATGCGGATTCATTCAGATTACAATTTCAGATTAATTTTTAACACTTAACCTGTAAACACCCTAGCGAAAGCTTCGGATTGAAATTCATTCCGAATAAATCCGAAATTTTCAGAATCATTCCGGAATTTGTCACAGAACCAAACAGTTTCGATTTAATCCGAAGGAATAAGTTTTGAATCCAAATTAATCCAAAGCCCATTCAAAATTAATCCGAACATTTAATCTAAATGAATCCACCAGATTCCACCAATCCGAATTAATCAGAATCCCGGATTAAGACTGGATTCATTCGGATTCTTTCGGATTGAATTTCATTTAGATTGAAATTTAGGATTCATTCGTTTTGACAGGATTTATTCGAATTGAGAGTTCGGATTAATTCTGATTAATTCGGATTGGCGGATTTATTCAGATTAAAGGTTCGAATTGCTTTTAAATAGGTTTCGGATTCACTAGGATTGAAAACTTCCTTCAGATTAAATCGGAATGAAACTATTTGGTTCAGATACAAATTCCGGAATGATTAGGATTTCTTCGGAATAAATTACTAATTCGAGACTGTCCCTGGGGATCGAACACAATTTTCCGGATCGGGTGCACTAATACTCAGATTTTTCGGGTCGAAATACAAATGTTTAATTTAACGAAATAGTTAATTTTCAAAAAAAAAAAGATAAATTTTCAAATAAAAAGTGTTGCATTATTTCAACAGAATAATCCGAAAAGATAAGGTCGGTTTTATTTTTATTATTTATTTTAATTCTTAAATGCCAGTAGAAGCCTTAGATCCCGTTTAGAAATCTTTTCCATTAAGCCTAATTATTATGTGGGCACCAATTTTAGCCAATTGGACGACAATCTTTAAATGAAATTCTTTTTCGATTACATGAAATAGTATTTATTCTAACTCAGCTGAAGCTCATTTAGAGCCCAAATGAATTTTACACACAGAATACGGGTTATTAATTACGACAATTTTTTCAATTGCATTTGTTAACTTTAATGACTATTAAATACAATTATATTATGATAAACCAGCTTTTTCCAATATGTTAAAAACCAAAATATAGCGATTGGCTTCGGAACCCAGAATACGTGAAGCTTCTATTTCAAAAATAATCATAGTTAAAAGGATGCATTGTTGTCGTAAGCTTTTATCATACTCGATGTCGAACACCAAGTAAGACGCCATTAAATGAAGAATAGCTTCCTCTGGTTCTTCGCAGAACAGTGGTATCGAATCTACACAGCACTTTAGTTGTTTGCTAATTGATCTGCAGCTGTCAGAAGTGGAACTTTGTCCTTTCTTGGTGGTATTTCAGGCTATAAAATGAAAACATTTTAAAATAGCAATAATCGTCATACGTGTTACGTCCTACCTAATTTTTATTTACTAACCGACCTACCTGGCAACAGACTCGATTTCTTTATAACTAATTCCCTCGTTTTAGTCCACAACTTAATGGGAATCTGGGAACGAGGACAAGCCAAATGAAAGAAAGGTTTTTAAAAGAATGTATATAATTTATTAATTTTGATTATTATTATATTTTAACATATATATATTTCGAAGATGACCCTTACGAAAAGCTAAAATGAGCCTAAGTTGAGTGCTGAATGACTGGGCTTACCGGTGATGTTTCTTTTGATGTGTACTGGTAATCCTTTAATTATCCTAGTCGTGTCACTGGATTTCCTTTCTTTTGTCACTTCCTCCACTTGTTTGAACACTGGGTCGAATTATTGCCTTCACGATTCGACACTTCACACACATTCACCGTAGTAGATCTGCACCCTTCGCTTTTTAAAATGAAACTCGACTACACTGATGACTGGACCTTTAACCGACGAATTTAAGACCAACTGAGACTAAAATTCGAACTCAGACTCAGACTCAGACTAGAGTGTTCTGAAGAAGATATTGCACTCTGCACGTGTTGTTTTCCCGACACTCAAGATTTGGAGACTGATACTTAATGTCGAATACCGGATACTGCCTAATGAATACTGGCTGCTCTTTTGGGTCGTGCTGTTTTTATC
>UCOH01011818.1:0-16053 GCA_900474275.1 Synergus japonicus | reverse complement strand
CTTTAGGCCCCAAGGATATAAAAAGGCCCGCACGACGAAAAATCGTGAGAATGGTTGGAGGCGGATTCCGCCTCTTGACCAGCTGAACTCTCCGGCATACCGGTAGTTTTCAGCACAACGCCTGACTGGCATACCAGTAGGTGCATCACCCGGACGGCATACCGCTCGGCATCATTCCCCCCTTACGCCTCACTGGCATACCAGTAGGTGCATCACCCGGACGGCATTCCGCTCAGCATCGTTCCCCCCCCCTCTACATTTTTCCGATTGTACACGACCAAAAATCCTTGGGGATTCTAGACTACCTGCCCCAACCTCAAATTAGTCTACAATACATTTAGTTCCCACTGTTAGTATTGTTAAGCAAAGCGAACCTCTGGAATCTTCACAACAACACTGCTGTTCTTTTTCCATTTAATAAACAATATTTTCTGAACATAGATCTCTCGAATCACTTCTCTCTCTTCCCCCCCCCCTCAACTTTCTCCCTTACTCCTACATAAACCATTCTGAAGTAATCATTTCAGGACAAGTAAGGAGTTAGTTCTCCATAAGATTATTAGGAAGAATTCCTCTCTTTTTTTTAACTTTATCAGACCTAGTTTTGGTCCTTCCCCCCTCCAGATTTCAAATCCCGAACAAGGATTGATATCATATCTTAATTATATAAATTTTAAAAAAGAAGAAATAAAATATAAATTATAATATTTAGCTTATGTATCATTAACTTGCAGTATAGGATTGACCAATAGACGTTTTGAAACGTGCCCAAATGATACTTAAAAACTCTAGAGTGCATTATACAATTCATACTCTGATGTATATTTTTACCAATCCCATTGTAACTTCATATGGTAATAAGCTTTCATTTTGTAATTTCCATTGTAGTAATTATTCTTCAAAATATATTTCTACTTTTCAACTGAATTCTAAAATAGCACAGAACCTCACAGTCACCATCCCTGCTCCTGTACTCTTACACTAGAGTCTTGCTACCTAGCGTCTGTTCCTTCTTCAAGCCATCCGTGCTCCAGACAGGTTTTTTAAAACCACCCACACGAGAACGAATCTTTAGTTCAGCTGGGTGAGACCCACCGAGCACAAGGGTGAGCTCTCGACTGGTGAACACTCATACTCTTTTCCTACCAACAGGAACAACTGTGGTAGGCAAAACCCCCGTGAAATCGCAAGACATGTTCTTCAGGGAGAACTGCCAACACTCAGGAGCACTTGCCATTGTCAATTATCAAATCAAGAAAATATCAATTAATAGGAATTACTATAATTGATATTTCAAACGCAACTCTTTCCGTTTTCCGTTCTTTTTCTCTCTTTCTCTCGTCCAAAAGGTGTGTGATTTCTACAATCAATAGGAACAGCTATGATTGTAAAAATCTATGATAAAATATTAATAAATAGGAACATTTATTATTAATATTTATCACCCGAGAATAATTCTTTTACGATATGATTTTCCATAATCAATAGGAGCACCTATGATTATGAAACTTTGGATGCCATTGTTAGCACTCATTCTCATCACAATAGGCGCGCTTTCATTCGTTTATATATTTTTATTCAAATTACTTAAGGTTCTATCGACCTTAAGGAACACATTCTCATCATAGACAAATAATTTTTATTTATTATTTTCTTATAATTTTCTCTTTATCACGCCTTACGATTTGTGTTAAAATTAAAAAAAAAATTTTTACTGATTACAACAAAAGCTAATCATCATATTACAAAATGGAAAATTTGTAGATCTTTTAAAGACCAATAATTATGTTCTTATAATTTTCTCTGTATTACGTCCTATTTTGCTCAAAATTAGAATTTTCGATTTTTCAATAAAATTTAAAAAATTGTTATGTCAGTTTTGTAAAGCTTTTAAGAAGATATATTTTCCATCCTCTGACTCTTTTTCATATTGTGCGTTATTTGGCTTTAAATTAAATTTTTACATTCTCATCAGAGAGAATGTATTATATTTATGTAAAATTTGACCCCCTCATTTTTTTTTAATCTTCACGTTTTGTGACCCCCTGAACCCGAAAAACATGGTTTTACAAATGTGTCCGTGTGTGTGTGTGTAGATTTTTAGCTTTCGTTCACGATTACTTTCGAAGAAATTAACCGATTGGATTGGCCGTTGGTATACTCTTTGTGTCTTCAAATTAAGGCCGAGTTCGTTGGCCAGCCATTTTTAATGAAAATTAAAAAAGTTAGAGCATTTTGAAAATTTGAAAAAATAAAATAAAATTAATTTCAAGCCAAATAACGTACGATATGAGAAAGAGTCAAAGGATGAAAAATATATATTTTTGAACGACCTAAAGGACGCATGTAACAATTTTGTGAATTTTCTTAAAAAATCGAAAATTCAAATTTTTAACCAAATAACGCGTGATATAGAGAATATTATAAGAACATAATTATTTGTCTTTAAAAGATTGACAAATTCTCCATTGAACATTTTTTAATACGATGATTAATACGATTATTTTTTTAATAATTCATTTTCTAACTTATGAATGTCTATGATGAGAATGTGTTCCTTAATGTCGATAGAACCTTAAGAAATAAAAGTATATAAACGAATGAAAGAGCGCATATTGTGATGAGAATGTGTGCTCACAATAGCACTCCTAGTTTTTCATAATTTTCAGAATGCTCTAACTTTTTTAATTTTCATAAAAAATGACTGGTCCACGAACTCGGCCTTCATTTTAAGACACTAAAAGAGTATACCAAAGGCCAATCATATCGGTCAATTCTTTTGAAATTAATCCTGAACGAAAAATAAAAATCTACAGACAGACACACAGGCACACACATAGGCAGACAGACCTATTGGTAAAACCATGTTTTTCTGGTTCAGGTATCACAAAACGTGAAGATTTAACAAAAAATGAGAGGGTCAAATTTTACACAAACATAATACATTCTCTCTTATGAGAATGTAATAGGAGCACGTGTTATTGTTATCTAACGCCGCCAATTTTGTCTATAATAACCGAAATTTTACCACACCGTTTTACCGCAGACTTATTCCGTTTACCGTACCCTCCTTCATTCAAACGTAAATTCATCGTTAGAAATGTATTTTTATAGGAAATAAACATTTATGTTAATATTGTAAAAATTATTTGATCTAGTTTTTTTAATTTTCTTTAAAACCTGAACCTGGCTGGACTGAAGCATCCGTTAAGATAATTTAAGTCATAAGACCCCAGTAAAAATCAGATCGATACAAACTTTATCTTTCTATTGTTCTAATTATATGAAACCAAAGTATTTGACGATTAAAAAGAGAATAAATATTAAAAAAAATTACACCTTCAAAAAGTATTTATAAAAAGTATAACATATTATATTTACTTTTTACATTCTCATCACAGAGAATGTATCATATTTATATAAAATTTTACGCCCTCATTTTTTGTTAAATCTTCACATTTTGTGACTCCTTGAACCCGAAAAACATGGTTTGACCAATGTGTCTTTTTGTCTGTGTTTGGGTGTGTGTGAGTGTGTGTCCGTTTGTGGATTTTTATTTTCCGTTCACGATTACTTTCGAAGGAATTGATCGATTGGATTGGCCTTTGGTATACTCTTTTGGTATCTTAAAATGAAGGCCGAGTTCGTTAGCCAGCCATTTTTAATAAAAATTAAAAAAGTTAGAAATTTTTGAAAAGAAAAAAAAATTTAATTTAAAACCAAATAATGCACAATATGAAAAAGAGTCAGAGGATGGAAAATATATCTTCTTAAAAGCTCTACAAAACTGACATAACAATTTTTTTAATTTTATTGAAAAATCGAAAATTCAAACTTTGAGCCAAATAACGCGTGATGCAGAGAAAATTATAAGAACATAATTATTGGCCTTTAAAAGATATACAAATTCTCCCTTGACCATTTTATAATATGATGATTAGTTTTTGCTTTTTGATCAATATATATATATATTTTTTTAAATTCTAACACCAATCACAAGGTTTGAATGAGACTTAAAAATAATATCTAATGAAAATCTTGAGCGCTTTTTTGAAAATAGCATTTTTAAGATCAATAAAACATTAAATAAATTAATTTTCCATTAATTCTGAGATATACCGAGGTATAGAGGTTAATATGATTAAAATTTTTAAATAACTGTAAATACTTTATATGATGTTTAAATAAAATATAAAGTGTGAAGCGCGCGCGAGTGCTCTGATGTGAATGTGTTCCTTAAGGTCGATAGAAAGTTAAGTAAGTTAGTTTACTATTTTATTGGAAACTAAAGTAATTGTGTGATGAGAATGTGTGCTCACAATGGCACCCTTAGTTAAGTAATTATTTTTATGTTTTAATAAAAAAATAAATAAATTTTAAGAACAAATTTATATTTAAATTAAATTTTTCTCATTCTTATTTATATATTATCTGATAAATACACTATACATAATGGCCATTCCATATCAATTAATTCAATAAATCAATAATCCATTCCAATCAAAAATTTAATTCGCGCGAAATATTTATTTTTTGATTTTTGGTCGAAAATATTGTACACGTATTTTTTTATTTCGACATGGTCTTTAAAGTTTCGGAGTTATGAATTTTCAAAATTTTCATGTTCAAAAAATCTACGTCTAAATATTTGCGTATACGAAAAAAAGAATTCTATTTAAAAAATAAGTGGCTGTAGTAAAATTTAGGATTTTCTCTCAGCTTTTCAATAAGCATTACAAGAAATTCATTAGACCAATTGTTTATAAATATATGGTCTATTTTTATAAACAAATCATTTGTTTTAAACTTTGGAACTAATTTTTTTTATTTTTTTTTAATTGAAAAATGTACTTCACACTTTAGTAACTACTCACAAAATTTGGGAATGGACCGTTGAAAATTGTGTCTGTAATAAATTTTTGAACTTTAGCTCTCGCGCTGGGACCACAAGCAATCGCCTGATCTGGCCAGGCAAACGAACATCCAGCACGATAACTCATATTCCAAAATTTATTGCAGACACAACTTTCAATGGTCCATTCCCAAATTTTGGTAGTAGTTACTAAAGTGTCTAAAGTACATTTTTCAATAAAAAAAATTTTTTTAATTAATTCCAAAGTTTAAAAAAAAAATTTGTCAAATGAATTTCTTGTAATGCTTATTGAAAAGCCGAGTGAGAATAGTAAATTTTACTGTAGCCACTTATTTTTTTAAGGGGGTCGTCTCATGTGACAAGCGTTTTTTTTAACACTTTTGTTATGAATATTTTGTGAAGAATAATACAGGCCAAATTGTCTGGTTTTTGGGGGGTATATTTACGAAGTATTCAACAGTCATTATAAATATTTTTACGTTAAAATGTACAGTCAAATCAACTGTAGACATCTGGATTGACTTCCGTGTCAAATAAAATTTGGTGGCTGGTCAACACAATTCCAGCTGTTCTATTGATCTGAAATTAAAGAATCACCGACCATTTTAATTGGTAGATTTGTGGCTATCGTGTGAACCAGAATTGTGTCAAAATTTTGAATATTTTTTTTGGGTGAGCTGTCAAACATAAAAACACTATTTTCATCATATTTTTTTAATAAAAAGAATATCATAATGATTCTGGTTCACACGAAAACTATAGATGCACTGAGTATATCCTAAAAATCCGAATTGTCAAAAATCCTTTCACACACATTCTAGATGTCTTTAGGAAGCGATTTGTGCAAAAAAAATCGATTTTTTTACCTATCACATGAGACGACCCCCTTAATACAATACTTTTTTTTCGAATACGCAATTATTTAGAGGTATATTTTTCGAACGCGCGAGAGCTAAAGTTCAAAAATTTATTACAGACACAATTTTCAACGGTTCATTCCAAAATTTTGAGAGTAGTTACTACAGTGTCTGTAGTAAATTTTTCAATAAAAAAATAAAATAAATTAGTTCCAAAGTTAAAAAAAAATGATTTGTTTATAAAAATGCCGTCATGCCCTCGAGTTATTATTAGTTTCTTTTCGGTGCCCGTGCCTGCGTTGATAGACACTGGAAGCCGAATAACAGCGATCTCTGAGGAATTTTACAATTATTTGCGTATGCATGATCAAATCGTTGAATTGCCTGTTTCTAATATGTTCCTTTATACGGCAATTCGACGAAAATCAACTGCCATTAACAGGAAAATTTTTTTTGACATAATTCTCGGGGATCAAAAATATAAAACTTGCTTTTTGGTAGTTCCTAGGTTGTCAAATTCTGTTATATTGGGAAATGATTCGTTCATGGGGAACCCAGCTAATGTCAATTATAAAAACATGCCATTTTCGATAAAGGAATATTCGGTACCTAAGTCACTTATCCGATATGACGGACCACCCTTTGAAAGGCTGGAAATAACGGGTCGGTCAGACGATGTGTTATATATTCAAATCATAGGTTGTAATGTAGCAATAAAGTATGACGAGCTCCAGGTTGAGCCTCAGGGGGATTGTCAATATTTTTCAGAATTAAATAATCAAGAAAATGAAAAGAATGTTTGTGATTTAAGTAGGTGTGATCGGTGGGTTGTGAGACACGGCGGGTCGTGAGACACGCTTACATCTCTGAAATGAAAAGCATGACATCTACCGGGTGAATGCTAAACTTTTTGCTCGTTTTCAATTTCCATTTCCATGTGACAAATGTCACATTCATGTGGATTCTTTGTTTCTTCCCAGATCACGACTCCAATTGTATGATCGAAAGTTTTGTAGACTGTTCACGTTTGTAGTGTTTTCATTTTGTTGTACAAACTAATTACAATAGTGCTTGTCTAGAAAACATTCCTTGGTGAGTAGCCTTTTAACACGCGAAACGAATTCTGCTTAAAAATTCAATACATCCATAAAGCAGTGTCCAAATTGAAAATATAGGAACTGAGGGTTCGTGAGACAACGTTCTCGGAGGGGTTATGAGACATGCTGTAATCTATGAACGTAAAATCATACATATTTTATAGCGGCCGTTTATCGCATTTTTGTACACAACCCAAAGTTTAATGCTATTTTAAATATTTTTATGAATTCAGTGTTGAATTGTTAATGGTTAATTAATGCATCCTTGTGAATCAGATTAACCTAATATTTTTTTAATTCACCTACTTTTCATCGCCTTTTTATCATCACTTTGTAACGATCTATTTTTAGCCTACTATACATCTCACCGGACTCTTCTAACTGTGTGAATTTAATGAGATGACAAAAAGAGTGAATATGTTTGAACGAAGACGGATAAAGTGATTATTCGTCCTGCAATCGAAGATATTTTGCATTGTCAAAATAAAGTACAATTTAGATAGGTTTGTAAACAAATTATTCATACAGGCAATTTGGCAATTTTGACGTCTCAAATATTGTATTCCGTCAGTTCTCTTACTTCAACGGTTTTGACGGTACGGAGAGAAGGGAAGACTGATAGAAAAAATAATGTAAGGTTCGGTTGTATAAATTACTAATGCGTTTTTGTAGATAATATTTGTAGGTGGCTCTACTAAATATTATTTGTCGGTTTAATTATGTCACTCACAGATGCGCCTATTGAGTGCAAATCAATTCCCATTGCTTTGTAATTTAATAGACAGGATTTACAGAAAATAGATGCTCCTTAATAGATACTCCTATTTATTATTATTTTATCATAGGTTTCTACAGCCTTAGGCGATCCTATTGACGGTAGAAATTGTTCACCTTTGAACGAGAGTGAGAGAGAAAGAGCAGAGAAACGGAGGACGGAGAATGAAGAGGTTACGTTTTTGAATGTCAAGCATAGTATCTCCTATAGCATGATATTTCTTTTACATGAGAATTGACAACGACAGGTGCGACTGAGCATTGGAAACTCTCCATACAAAAGTCTATGGAAATCCACAAGGATGGTTGCACCTATGCCTTGGGATTTCGCCGGTGTTTTGCCTACCATAGTTGCTCCTCTTGGTAGGAAAATAACTTGAGTTTTCACCAGGCGAGAGCTCTCTGATCTACTCAGTGAGTCTCACCCAGCTAGATTGATGATTTGCTCTTCTGCCGGTAGACTTATAGACTTGTTATGGTAAGGGATATTATTACCCCTACATACAGGCAACCTGCCTTACAGTTACCGATGCACGACAGAACGGTTAGAGCGCCTGGGCGCAGGCTATCAATCTTACGCAGTTATCGACACACGGCAGACGCACCGTCGGACCGAATATCGATCGGTGCGCGGTACCACTAACGCAAGCTAGATGCGTAGCTTTAGCGCTTTCCCATTAACGAGATTTAATGTTACGGGGATAAAAGACGGGCGTTTGGCCACGGTCGGCGTCCAGCGACGGATCAACGAGCCACAGGCTACACATGGTGTAGCGGCTCTATCAGTCTATTTTTCACTCAACGCATCTACAGTCTCGCCTACAGTTGCAGCCAGCCTACGATCGAATCTACAGTCGTCGGCTCTTCATTTCACGGTAGTATAGCAAAAAGGTTTCGTACGCAGTTCCAAGCTGGGATCTTTCTGACTATTTATTTCTTTTTGTTACCTTACCTGGTGAGGGGTAATTTTCTTTGGAGGGCCAGTGCACGCAGTACCAAGCTGCTGGTCTTCTAATTTAAAATTCTCACTACTTGTTTTTATTCTCGTGCACTGGTTCTTCGTGTACGCAGTTCCTAGCTGCGGAGACCTGGTGGCGGGCATGTATTTTTTGAGAGTAATTATCAATTCCTCATGCACGCAGTACCAAGCTGTGAGGAAGGGATAATTTTCGCAATTTCGGGTGGACCGTAGTATTCGTGCTTTCTTTTTTAATCTATGGAGAGTTGATAGTGTTCGCGTTTGATTATTAGCGATTTTCCACGTACGCAGTTCCAAGCTGTGGGAAATCGGTAATGTTTCCATAAAGAGAAAGCTAAGACAATTTTACGAATTTAATGTTTTTTGCACGTGATAGAATAATTTCACGTACTATGGGCACGAATATTCCGGTTACTTGATAATCGTTATAAAAAGGGTTAGGCCGTAGATCAAAAAAGGGGTAATTTGGGAGATAGTCTCGCAGCGCGTGCATACTACGAATTAATTTGAACTTCGTGTCTTCCCACGCCGCAAAAATATTATTAAATTTTGCGTGCCTCTCGTAACTTTAGGAAAATAGCTTGTAAAAATTCTGAGTAAGAACAATGTTACCTAATAAAGGATTATTCTCCTCGAAACTCAGATAGGGTGCGAGAGAACTCTATTTTCTTTGTCATTTTGCACTACTTATCACTTCTAAAGAACAATTCGATTTCTTAAACTTGCATTCTTAAATTACTGCCAATGAAGGACACCATTGACATATAAGAAAATACTAAAATTTTTAATATTGAGAGTTTTCGTGGTTCTGGGTACGATGAACCTATTAGTTTATATCGAGTCACTCATGACATTGAACTTTGAATTATATCGAGTCTTTCCGTGCTCAGGTCACGATGGTTCTGTCTCTCGTTTGATCACTTAACCTTTTGGCTGAATAAGAATTGTATTATTTTTTACTGTTAATTCATGTTGTCTTGTTTGCTTCCCTCGAGATACGTTCCCACGTCCGTTACGTTTACAGGTCTTTAGCCTATAGGAGGGCATAAGTTTCTATTTTTCAGCCATCGGATTCTTTAAAAAGGAGACTCACTCTCTGTTAACGTTAACCCTAATTACTTAATAATAATAAGAACTTGTTCCGCGTAACAGACTTATAGACTTATAGCTGACCGGTGGGCGTAGAGTGGGGGTAGAGTGGGGACGATGGTTATGTAACGAGAGTCTAATGAAGAAAGTGTACGTACGGTACACACGTATGTAACCTCTCGTTACAACTTTCGAATTATTTCAACTTTATTATATTGTAAACTACAAAGAAAGAATCTTTAAGGATGTTGGATAATGGGAACATAGAAAATATTTTGGGTGCCTCCAATAATAAAGACGGCCCTGCCTCCGTATTTAATTTAA
Organism: Synergus japonicus; assembly: GCA_900474275.1. Classification (NCBI taxonomy): domain Eukaryota; kingdom Metazoa; phylum Arthropoda; class Insecta; order Hymenoptera; family Cynipidae; genus Synergus; species Synergus japonicus. The sequence continues at coordinate 6,060 of UCOH01011818.1, read as the reverse complement.
GGAGTAGATTTCAGGATAAACAAAATAAACTCACTAAATATTTCGGATCTGACGAAATCCTAGAGTGCATCTTATAAAAAATGCATCAAGTTTTTCTTCAGAAAATGAATATTTTGACTAGAAATATTCATTTTCTGAAACGGATAAATGCATGCCGAGCAGACAAATCGCGAGAAGAGATGACGATTTTCAAAGTCACTCCACTTTTCACTATTTTATAGACCCAACACCGTACCGCGATTTGTCTGCTCGGCATGCATTTATCCGTTTCAGAAAATGAATATTTCTAGTCAAAATATTCATTTTCTGAAGAAAAACGCGATGCATTTTTTATAAGATGCACTCTAGGATTTCGTCAGACCCAAAATATTTGGTGAGTTTATTTTATTTATCCCGAAATCTACTCTTTAAATTAAATACGGAGGCAGAGCCGTCTTTATTATTGAAGGCACCCAAAACATTTTCTAAGTTCCCATTATCCAAGGTCCTTAAAGATTAAAATAGAAATTATTTTGATGAAATTATGCCATTTTCTTTTTAATAAGTTTCTCTCTCAGAAACCCCCGAACATTTCGAAAATCCAGAAAAAAACAACTTTTGGTCAGGCAGGCAAAACTAAGAAATCTTTCTAAAAATTCAACTAATTAATTTCTCGTCTAAGTGTAATTATACTAAATAATAGTTTAAAAGATTTAAGGGGCAGAAAAATGGATTTTCTATTATATTTTTGGTCCAAAAAAGAACCCCTCTCATAATCTCCCCTAATATAAACAATGAAATCATAACTTAAGTGAATTCTCTAGAAAATAATAGAAAGGACGTTCAGGCAACGATTGATCTGATTTTTCTGATGAATTGCCCTATAAAGCTGTTCATTTTATTGAGTCATCGAGTTCGAAGATAGTACTATCTGCGGATTTACCTCATGATATAAATGACAAGAAGGTAATTTACATTGTTGGTATGGTGACACCTGATTTAAATAATAATTTTGAAATAATTTATGAGCGGGATTTAGATTTTCAAGACTCCGCTCAAGTTAGGTTTATTCAGGAATCAGAATCGGAATCTGATAGCTTTTTTGAGGATGTTCGGTCAGTCGCGTGTACACGTACAGATTTAAGTGGCGAAGAGAAAGAAGCTTCTTTCCGAACTTAATAATAAAATTATCGAACGAACGGATAGCCAATATTGCAATCTTTTACGAATTGTTGTGCTTAATAATAATGCGGTTTGCGTGTGCTTAGATGCTTGTTTCATAAATGAGATTATAGAGTCAGATCATGAATTGCCGCCTTTGATTAGCGAATTAATGTAGAAATTTCATGGCATGACGAATATTTCGAAAACTGATCTTGCGGTTGGGTACTGTCAAATACCACTGCACGAGAGTTGTCGTAAGTATACCGCCTTTGTGCATAATTCGAAAATGTACCAGTTTTACCGACTGCCATTTGGGTTAAAGACAGCAGGATCCGCTTTTATTAGAGCTCTCAATTATGCATTGGGAAATAAGTTCGATGATATTTTAACAGTTTATATAGATGATTTTTCAATAACGACACCCGGTTTCGTAATTGATCATTTAGCAGCTATTGATCGTATCTTTAGTACACTGCAAGCACAGAATTTTACACTGAATTTAGCAAAGTCAGCGTTTTGCAAAAGAGAGGTAAGATTTCTAGGGTATGAACTGTCAATAAATTAAATTCGTACACTCGATGATAAGTTGCAAAAAATTGCTGAATTCCAAAAGCCAAGTTGTCGATAGGAATTGCAGCAGTTTATTGGCGTGTGTACTTATTTTCGCCAATTTACAGCGAAGCATGCTGATCTCCTGCATCCTTTTAGAGATCTTTTAAAAAGTAAAGTATTCATGGACCAGGACTGAAAATCATGACCAAGCTTTCGAGTCAATGAAAAAAGCTTTTGTGTATTATGTCAAATTGAGATATTTTATGCCCGGGGTGACGTATAAATTGCAAACTGATGCCTCTGATTCGGGACTTAGTGGAATTTTGTATTAATTGGATTAAAATAATTATCATCGTGTAATATGGCTAGTTAGTAGATGCCTCAATTCGACCGAATTGAATTCTGATACGAACTAACTTCGAAATTATCACAGGTCATAAAGGATTGACCTTTTTGAATTCCACTATATATTTGAGTACTCGGTTAATTAGATGAAGCCTTATATTGCAGCAATATGATTTTCAGGTCACTTATTGTAAGGGAAAAGATAATGTCGTGGCTAATTTTTTTAGCAGAAATCCCAAGGGTAGATTTCAGTTGAATCAATCTCATAGAAGTGTCTCAATTGATGTTTTGCATAGTGTAGAGTGTTCGGAAGTGACCGAATATTCGTGTGGTAAATTGGAATGGGGACAGGAACTGATGGATTCCTAGCTTTAAGAATCTGTCTGATTTACAAAAAGCAGATCAATATGTGGCCCAAATAATCAGTCGTGTGGACAAAGGTCAAATTATGGATCGTTACATTATGAAGTAGGGTATTTTGTTTAGATAGGTTAAAATTAATGATTTGTGGCAGGTGGTTTTCCCGTTAGGAATAATAAAAGACATAATTGATCAAGAGCTTTCCAAGTTGGGGCATCCAGGGGTATATAAGAACACATCGTATATGCGTCAGTATTTTTATTGGAAATTTATGAATCGGGAGATTAAGAAATTAATTTTTTCATACGATTTGTGTCAAAGAGTAAAATATAGAAATATAAAAATGGAAGGTCCATACAATCTAGTTCACTTATCGAGAAGGAAAAACAACTGACAAAATAAAGATAAAAAAAGGAAACAACTGACACCGTGTTGAAAGAACTCTTTGATAATTACATTCCGGAAATGGGAAAACCTCATAGAATTCTATCGGATTATGGTTCCCAATTTACATCTCACATTTAAATATTATATTAAAACTGTATCATTTGATTATTTTTACTATTTTAATGTTTAATATTTCGTGAGTTTTATATAAGTATAATATTTTTATTTATCTCTCTTGTAGATGTTTGCAGTATTCTATTTTTTGTACTTCAATTCCATGTTCTGCGAACGTCTAGTTCCAGTAACCTTTTGTGCACACTGCTGTCATCATCTACAATGAGTCTATAATATATTAGATTGTCTAATTTTAGGCTTTTTTGAAATCCTTCGGCAATGGCAACACTTTCCATGCTGCTAGAACTTTGTTCGCGGCTCCAGTTCTTTAAAAATGTATGTGGCTTTCGTGTGCCGCCCCTCTGTTTGCTCTATTTAAACGGAACAAAACATACCTTGTAATACAACAGCTTCATTAATATCTAGTTTCTTCTCTTCTTCCTTCGACGTAATACAAATATGTGCATTCCAAGAACACTTTTCACATTTGAATGTAATGCACACTCCATTGCCTTATTGCTTGTGCTTATGTAATTTTACATTCGAGATAGAACAATCTGGTCTAGTGTGTTTTGTTGATTCTACGGTAAGTTTGTCCCACGTTTTATACTAATTTTTAGGTATGACATCCGTTACGTCAACATCCTCTGTTCTTTTGTATTTTTTTTTGTGCTTACATTTTCATCTTTTTTCTCCAATATATTTTCGGTATACGAACTGTCAATTAAACTCTTCTGTTGTTGATTGTTACCGATCGTTTGAAGTTTCAGTCGGTCTTTTTCCAGAGTTTTTCACATCAACCGAAATTTTATTGGGTATTTTTTCAGAATATGTAAAGCTTGTACTTCCTGCATTTTCAGAATTCCCCACGTCTGTTGAGATTTCGGTACAACTTGTTTCAGAGGAGTATGCATCTGTTGAAAAAGTATTTATACTTACAGGATTGCTTTTGTTGCTGCCACTGTTACTCACTTCATTCACATTATTCAAACCTTCTTTCATCTTTGTCATCTCTTTTCCTTTTCTGGTTCCGTTTCTTTTAGTAGTTTTACTTATTGATTTTTTTTACTGTCGATACTTCAGAACTGTAAATACTTCCTTCGTCAGAATCAGAAGATTTTTCTCTTAGATCTCGAATGATGATTTGTTGTTTCTCCAGCTGTTTCTTCATTCGAAAATCATCTGTAGAGACTCTAATTTCTTGACGTATTACGTAATTTTACCATTTATAATTAGAATAGTCACCGGAATTGGAGTACATCTACTTGCAATATACGTAGGAATCCAAATTATTAGATGGATAACACAGCCATACAAACAAAAACTTTCGTGACCTGGGAACGCGACATATGTCTGTGACGTTGCGTTTTTACCGTCCCTTATTAGACACCTAAGCAACGTTTGTACTTTCGGAAATTTCTATTATTTTTGCCCTACCGGACGCTTCAGTCGAGTCAGGGTCAGCTTTAAGAGCAAGAAATAATTTAATCATTAGTTTTTAACAAAAATAAAGAAACTATATTTTTCCTATAAATTACATTTCTAATTAAGAGCTAAATGAATGATTTGACTTGGATGATTGCAAATGAGGATAATGATTTAATATAAAATGTGAATTTTGATATCTAAACAGGAGATATTTCAGTGTTTGTGTCGGTGTGTTGGTTTTCAGTGTGTGCGTGAGAGAGAACGAACGGGTGTTTGTACGAGAGTGTGTGCGAAATGGACCTAGTTTGTCTTCACCTGCAATTTAGAGCGAACGGGTAATGTAGTGACGTCATGACGTAAGTCACGTATCACCGGCGGTTGAAACGGATACTATCTCCTGAGTCCTTCTCTCTCTGATAAACGGTATTACGGAACGGTGCGGAGAGAGAGAGAAAGACGAGGGAGATTTCTTTAATTTGATTTTATTCATTTACGTTCGATTCCAAAATTGAGAGATAGAAATATGTGACGGGCGACAATACTGCTCGTCACATGTCTTCGTAACGATTTTGACGCGCTGAATTCGAATCTGAAGTCAGAATTTTCCCTACACGTCAGTGTTTCGCCCTAACCTCAAAAAAATTGAAAAACTAAGTATTTCATGTTCTGGGGATAAAGCATATTAGTGGAAAGCCATATCAATATATTAACCCATCCTTCCAGAATCCAGAAATCGTAAGATAGAGACTAGAAAACAGGAAAGTTCATGTTAATTTTGTTTGATGAATCTAAAGTTACACTTTCTTGATTCCCATTTGAATAGCTTTGCCGAAAATGTTGACGATTTCAGTGAAGAAAAAGGCGAACGGTTCCATCAATATATAAAAGTCATGGGACAACGGTATCAGGGTAGATGAGATGAAGTCATACTAGCTGATTTTTGCTGGATGCTGAAAAGAGAAACTAGTATGAAGGGGAATAAACGAAAGCGAAACCCTTTGCATCGATCCTTTGAAGAGAAAAGAACACGATATAGTGGAAAGCAATCAAACTGAAGACATTTAGTCCATTTGTTTGACATCCCGTCAACCAAATTAGGTCCGATTAGGCCAAATTAGGTAAGTTGAAGTAAGGTCCCGACAATTGTGAGAATGACACTCCGTTGAGTCTTAAAAAAACCGCCTTGAAAGAAATATATCACAATTTTGTATCAATATATTGAGTTTTTTTTAGAGATTATTGTTGAATGTTGAGGGTGGTTTTAATAAAGATGTTAAGGGATACACTTTAAATACTATGATAAACTTTATTAATATTAAATCTACATATTGAAGAGCAACACTACACGTCCTCTTACTTAAGAGACAGAAATCAAAGAGCGGTGTATGATCGACGTTCCGCTCGTGGACACCTCTTACACAGTGATTCTCAACTCATTCAATAATATCCAATCATATTCACTTTAAAGATAAATTTACTTACAATTCAACACGCCTCCTTAAATTTATCTTAAATTCATGTATTCTTTAAATTTTTCAAATTTTGTTCTTCCTAAACTCTTAGTAAAAATGTCTGCTGGATTTTCTTCTGATTCTATTTTTCTTACTTCTATTTCTCCATTTAAATAACTCTCATTTACAAAATGGAAATGTGTTTCTATATACTTGGACTTCTTCGTCATATTTCCAAATTTACTTATGCTAATTGCACCAGCATTATCCTCATAAATTC
>UCOH01011817.1:0-32771 GCA_900474275.1 Synergus japonicus | reverse complement strand
ATTATTATTATTATTATTTATTATTATTATTATTGCCCCCTTGCGCGCCAACCATTTTATATACAATTTTGTTATTTATTTTTTGATTGCATTATATGTACAACTGACTTAAATCTTTTTAGATTAATTTTGAGAAAATTTTATTTTGAATCAATAGTGTTATAAACAATGATTATTCATTTAATTATTTTAATTTTGTATAATTTTATGATAGTTTATATTGACATTGAACATATTTTATTTTTATTTTATTTTTACTAAAGGAAGACAATGAAGGGCGTATGAAACGTGGGGGTCAAGAAGGGAATATCTTCTTGGGGGTCATAAGATCGAGAGGGGTTAAGAAGGGCGTATTGTTATGGGGGTTACGTGATGGAGAGTAGACGTGGTAACGTAGTGATTAGGAAGGGCTTATAGTCATGGTTGAAGAAGATTGTATGTTAAAATATGACTTCGTATTTTTTGAAATTCTGAAAATCTAAAATCACTTGAACTATAATATTCTTGTATTATTCATATTATTTCGACACACAAAATTCTTATCTCCTTCCCATGGTTTCAGGGGTGAAATGGTGTTTCCCGATGAATTACAGTCAGTGGCGGTACCAATAATTAACGAAAAACTTTGTAAAAAACTGTACCCGGTCGATGCTAAACATATTGACGACACACTAATTTGTACTCGTGATCCCTATGGATTGAAAACCTCTTGTTATGGTGATTCTGGCGATCCTTTAGTCGCCAATAATTACCTGCTGGGGATTATGGTTTGGAGTTCAAAATTTCCAGATCCAAACTTTCCTGATGTTTTTCTCAAGGTTTATCATCATAAATATGTAGACTGGATTCAGAGAAACTTACGTCATCAGCATTAGAAAGCAGCATTTGAAGTTGAAGTTGTTGAATTATATGAAACATGTTCGTATTATTTTAGAAGATCTTCTTCCTCATTATTTTCATCGGCAATAAATATAATTGTAATAAAAAGTGTTATAGAAAACTAGTTGTGATATTTATAACTTTATATTTCAATTACATGTTGTATTAATTATATTGAGAAGTTAGGAGTCTAATAAATAAAAGAAGAAAAAACACAATAAGATCTTTTTGCATATCATCCATGCCTGACATTATAAATTATAATACACGAATTTTATGTACCAATAAAAAAGTTATAATATAGATAATGAAACTATCACTGATTTTATTCAGAATAATTTCATTTTTTAAATTAAGTGTTCAAGTAAAATAAAATAACTAGTAAAAAATGGAAGGAAGGTTTTAATTTATCCTCTTAATCCTTTCTGTAATTTTAGCTGAAGAAATCTGGGCTTCACCAGGTAAAAATTTGGTTTATGATATTTATAATCATATCTAATTTCAAAATGAGTAAGATATTTACAAGCAAATTCACATGTGCTCGAGGGTAAAGGACTTATGCTTTTACAATTCATTCCAAACTTCACAAAATGGCACTGCAATTACAATTTGTGTCAGAACCCATATCGGGAAACACAGGTTCCTATATTTACGAATTTTAATGGATTTCAACATATTTTTGTGACTTTTAAAATATTTTAAGGAGTTTAGAGCGTTTTCATTAATCAGGAAATTTTATTGAGTAATTACAAAAGATTTTTTATAAAATTCTAATGGATTTCAAGATATTTTTTAATTTGAAACAGCTTTGATAGAATTTTTAAGGATTTCACGGCATTTAATGAGATTTCGAAATAATAGTAAAGAATTTTAAATGTAAAGAAATTTCAAGAGGTTTCTAAGAATTTTTACAGGTTTTCATGGATTTTTCATGTGAATTACAAGAAAATGAAATATTTAACGTTTTTTGTGGATTTTTAAGGAGTTTTGAGTGGTTTCCACGAATTTAAGAGAGTTTAACGAATATTAAGGGGTTTCGAAGGTTTTCCTGAAATTTTAAAGGACGAGGGCAAACAAACTCGAGTGCTGATGTTGTTTCTTTAGTTACAACTTTTTTTCACAATATTAAAATGTTAAAGCGTTTCAAAATTTCAAGAGATGACAGGCGTCATTAATTGAAATACAAATATATATACAATACTCATTTCAGTGATTTGATGTATGCGATTTTTATACAACAGAAGTTTATATTTCGAAATATTTAAGCAAATCTCGTAAAAAAAATAAAACAAAGTTAAACAACAACAACAAATTTACATGCTATGATTTTCCACCACATCTTATCACTTTCATAATCGAAATTTATGATACGAATAATAAAGTCATAAAGTAAATAGAGAAGAGACTCACTGTCTTCAGAAAAATCTCGTATTTCGGGTCAAGTTTTCTAGTCAGGTAAAATTATTAATAAAAAATGGAAGGAAGCTTTTACTTTATCCTCTTAATCCTTTCTGTAATTTTACCGGAAGAAATTTGTGCTTCATCAGGTAAGCATATCTAAGACATAACATAATATATATTTATTGTATAAAATATCCATTAATATGTATGATGTAATTGCACGATTTTTGCAGAGAAATCATTTGACACGCAAGTCCGTAAAAAACGATTAGTTAATTTTTCTCCTTCTCGAGTTGGCATAGATTCAATTCATCAAGTGCCCTACGTAGTTCAAATACTAAATAATGGCAAAGAATGGTACTGTGCTGGAACTATATTATCGCCAATTGATATTATAACTTCTGCCTATTGTGTCGCAACGCCTGCGAAGTACCAGGTGGTGTCTAATTCAGTACATGTCGGTCAAGGAATAATTCACAATGTAACCCACATTACAGTCCATGAACAGTATAATCCAAACTTGAAGAAGAATGATCTCGCCATGATTCAAATTTCTCCGGCTATCGACTTTGTCCGTTCTGGTAATCGACCAATTCCACTCCATATTGAAGGAAACCCAATTGTTTCTATCCCAGTAACTAGTGGCTGGGGATGCACAGGTTTTGAACTAGGAAAGTACGTTATCAATTTTTATCATAATTATTGTTTTTAACAAATTTAACTTTTGATCTAACTGAAATATTTAAGTTTTTCTTAATAGATTTTAGTTCGTTACTGTAATTAAAAGTGTATTAACTTTAAGATGTGAACACACCACTGAAAACAAGCACTAAAAACATTTCTCCCCCTCCCTGTGATTACAGGGCTATACCAGTGTTTCGTCGAGAATTACAATCAATAGGTCTATCAATAATTGACGACAATCTTTGTAAGAAGAAGTATCCAAAATTAGCAGAACGCATTGGTGATACAATTCTTTGTACACGTGATTCCTATGGAATGAAAATCTCTTGCACCGGTGATTCTGGTAATCCTTTGGTTGCAAATAATCACCTGCTTGGTATTATGGTTGGAGGTGCAAACTATCCACATCTATTCTACCCTGATTTATTTACAAAAGTCTATCATCATACATACGTAAAATGGATCTACAAGAACATGCACAATGGACGATTTGAAAGCAAAATTTGAGGTTGAAGGGTTGCATTATGTAAAATTTGTAGGTACTTATCCAAAAGTCATATATTAATCAAATTAACATAAAAGTAATCGTCCTCATTGTATTCACCTGCAATAAATATATCTGAAATAAACAGTGTTGTTCAATTGGTCTTCCCTAATGATTTATTAAAGATTGGCTGATTTAATGAAATTGGTGATCTTACTTTAACAATGATAGTATTGTCAAGACCTTCGAATTATAAAGGAAGATCAAAACCATCTCGTAGAATTCTAGTGACAAAATTACATAGATGCAATATTTGAAGAATTAATGTTTATCATATTTACTGCTTTGTTTTTTTAGTGCCTACTGGTTCCGATGTAATTTTCCTCATGTTATTTTTTTCGGATGCTAGACGTCATTCCTTTAAGCAATCAAATTTCCCACTCGCCTAGACAGACAAATAATATTTGAATTAGTTATTTATCTCCTTTTATAATGTTTATATTTTATTTATATTATCATTGAATTTTATGTTACTAATAAAAGAGTCACAAAATATATTAGATACCGCAGTCTTTATACTCATTTTCTTCAGAATAATTTCATCTTTCGCGTAGAGTGTTCAAGTAAAATAAAATAACTTGTAAATAATGGAAGGAAGATTTTACTTTATTCTCTTAATCCTTTCTGTGATATTATATGAAAAAATTTGTGCTTCATCAGGTAAACATTTGGTTTATAATATTAATAATCATGTCTAATTTAAATATGAGCATTATAAGGCATTTACAAAATTATGCTTTTAAAATTAATTCATCACTTCAAAAATTGTACACTGTATTATTTTATTTTATTGTATCTACTTTTTTACAGGGAAATCATTTGACACTCTCGTCCGCAAGAAACGATTAATTAATCACGATAGATCCCGAATTACCGTAAATTCAATTCATCAAGTGCCCTACATAGTCAAAGTACTAATGAACGCGGAAAAAATTCATTGTTCTGGAACTATATTAACGCCAATTGATATTTTAACTGCCGGCCATTGTGTCGTAACACCTGCAAACTACCATGTGGTATCTAATACAATATTTTCCAATGCCACTAATGGAATACGTCACAATGTAACAAATATTAAAACACATCCAGGTTACGATCACCACGCGAACAAAGATGATCTTGCCTTAATTAAAATTTTTCCGGCTATTGACTTCGTCCATTCTGGAAACCGACCAATTGCATTGCACAATGAAGGAAATTCAATTACTACTCTTCCAGTAACTAGTGGCTGGGGATGCACAAACGTGTCACCAACGTAAGTTATCAAATGTCATTATCATTATCATTATCATCATTATAGATTCTAGTCTTATCAAAACTGTGTTTCAGGAATGAAATGGAGTTTCCTCAAGAACTACAATCAATGATTTTACCAATAATCAACTTGAATCTTTGTAAACGCTTGTTCCAACACTTAGCAGGAACTATTGATGATAAATTTCTTTGTGCTCGTGATCCCCATGGATCGACAACCTCTTGCTATGGTGATTCTGGTAATCCTTTGGTTTCAAATAATCAACTGCTTGGTGTTATGGTTGGAAGTGCACGCCACCCACATCCACACTATCCTGATCTTTTTATAAAGGTGTATTATCCAACATACGTGAAGTGGATCAACGCAAACAAGCATCATCGTGCTTAGAATGCAGCATTTGAGGTTGAAGTTGTTGCATTATATGATATATAAAAAAGTGATTATAAAAAGTGATTATATGTTTATCAAATTAAAATAAGAGTAATTTATCCTCATTGTCTCTTAAGCAACTGGAATCAAGTGCAAAGCACGTGATGATAAGGTACAAACTAAGCTAGTTCGAAATATTGTAACTAATTTTTTAGAAACGAATAAACAAGTAATTACAGAAACAGGAATTCGCATTCTTTAAATTGCCTTATCTTTTATAACTTTCCTAGACGAAATTTATTGTAGCAGTAAAAAAAGTTACACTATAAATACCGAACAAGGAAGATTTTATTTAATTCTCTTCATTCTTTGTGTTATTTTGCAGTAATTTGTACAAGTGATCTACAATAACACGTATATCGAAATTTATAAATTTACAATTTTTAAGCATTCCTTTAGAGACACACAATACATTTTTACATTCTCATCAGAGAGAATGTATTAGATTTGTGTAAAATTTGACCCCCCCCCCAGTTTTCATCAAATGTCCACGTTTTGGGACCCCCTAAACCCGAAAAACATGTTTTTACAAATGTGTCTGTCTGTCTGTAGATTTTAGTTTGTTAGCACGATAACTTTCGAAAGAATTGACCGATTGGATTATTCTTTGGTCAAATGAAGGTCAAGATCGTTGGCCAGCCATTTTTGATAAAAATTTAAAAAGTTGGAGCATTTTGAAAATTTTTGAAACCACTTTTTTTTAAATTTAAAAATTCTAATGACGGATGTTCGTTGTACTCAAAAAGATGAACAATTTTTCTTAATGACTGTTTTGGATTAAAAAAAAAATTGAAAGACCTATAGGATAGGCATAATAACTTTTTGAATTTCCTTAAAAAAATCTAAAATTCAAATTTTGAGCCAAATAACGCGAGATACAGAGAAAATAATAAGAAATATAATTATTGACCTTAAAAAGATCTACAAGTTCCCCTTGAACCATTTTTCAACAGGATGAGTAGTTTTCGTTTTAATCATGAAAAATATTGTTAAACAAAGCCGAGCGCGAAGCGCGAGTGCCCTGATGAGAATGTGCTGTTTAAAGTCGATAGAACCTTAAGTAAATTAGCTTTCGTTTGCATTCCAATCCATTTTGTAGTAATTTAAAAACAAATAGGTGTAAACATTATGATGCTCGCAAGCACCCGAAGGGCGCAAGCGTCCCGCAGCGCGAAACATGAAGCGCGAAGCGCGACGTGTGTAAGAGAATGTGCCCGCGTAAGCGGGCAGATTTTTTACAATACATTCAGAGGAACACTACTAGGCAAATAAGGAAGACAAATTTATAGATGGGCGTTACATATCCAGATCCACACGTAAATATATAAAACAGACACACACCCACACACACACAGATTTCTAATTGTGAGAATAAATACAGAATTGGACAGCAATGCTTTCTTGTGTTTTATTATGTGCGAAATTTTTCTCCCTCTGTGCTGCACACCTTTGTAAGAGATAGTTTTACACCAGGATAATAAACACTGTGTAGGAACGCATAACCAATACTTACACACGAGTGATCTCAACTGATCGGTTAATTGGAATGTTGCTCGTCCGATTAAACTATTAGCAAACTCCTTTGCGAATCCTCTTCTCATCTCCCCAAGGATTTCCTGCGTCCTCTCTCCGTTCACCTCTCACCGCTTTGGCTTCAAGTTTGTTTGTAGGAACGTCTAACTAGTGCCCTAAGGACGTTCCGTACTTATTTGGGAACTTGAATCGATAGAGGAACATGAATTCAAAAGGGAGGAAAACTAGCTTAGAATCTACTAAATTGGATGAAATATTGTAAGGAATTATCAATTATCGAAAAAATAAGGATTAGGTGGTTGTGTATGTATTTGTCGTTGTATTTGTGACTATGGTTGTGTTTCTGTTTGTCGTTGTATTTATATTTTTTATTTGTTGCACTTATATTTGTCATTGTGTTTGTATTTGCAGTTGTTTTTGTGCACGGAAAAAAAAGTATGGTTGGGCCAACCATATAAATGGATAAATATGGCGCATCCATATTAAATGGTTGTAGCAACTATAGAATAGTTGCAGCAATAGGAGATAATGGTTGCTGCAACTATATCTATGGTTGCTGCATCTATTCTTTGGTTGCTGTAACCATTTAATATGGATGCGCCATATTTATCCATTTAAATGGTTGACCCAAACATACCTCTTTTTCCGTGTGGATGTTTTTGTTTGTGTTTGGGTTTTTATTTGTGATTATGTTTGTGTAGGCAATTACCTTTGTGGTTGAGTATGTATTTGTCGTTGTGCTTATGACTATGGTTGTATTTATATTTTTTATTTCTTGTGCTTATATTTGTCATTGTGTTTGTACTTATAGTTGTATTTGTGGATGTTTTTATTTGTGTTTTGGTTTTTAATTGTGATTATGTTTATGTTAGCAATTGCCTTTGTGGTTGTGTATGTATTTGTCGTTGTGTTTGTGATTAAGATGGAGTTTCTATTTGTGATTATCTTTGTGTTTGTAGTTGTGCCGTTGTTTGTCGTTTTGTTTATATTTGTGGTTGCGTTTGTATTTATAGTTAAATTTGTTTGTTTGTTTGTGATTGGGATTTGTTTTGTTTAAGTTTGCGGTTTCCTTTGTGATTGCATATGTAATTGTCGTTATGTTTATGTTTGTGGTTGTGTTTTTGTTTGTTTTTTTTTATGTTTATATTTCTGGTTGTGTTTAGATTTGTGTTTGTATTTCTAGTACTAGCTATGCTGGTTAATTGTGTTGATGTTGTATTTACTGAAGTTTATCCAAAAATTGTACAAAGTAATTACTTTTTCATCAAAGCAAATAAAGAGGAAATTATTTTTTTTTTCTAAAATTCACTTCAAATAGTTAATTTTAGAGAAACTATTATTTGTATATTATAAGTCTCTCAGCTGGATTCTGACGTTTTGATTTCACCACCTTCTACCTATTAATTAAAATACAACGATTAGGTAGAGAGTTATGATTTCAAAAGTGAAGCTTTCATGTTTTTGCAGACGGATGCCACTGTGAATGGACCATAAGAGCTGAACGTCTGCAAGGCCTGTCGTAAAACCGTTTGGACCCGCTGCCACCAGATGAAAGGGAACGACGCGGAAATTGTTATAGTAACGATCTAATTACTGCACGCCGCGAGCGTTTCGAACCGACCTAAACTCGCCATTCATCCTTTTCGCTCGATGATGAAACAAGTGAAACGAGAGATTACTTGGTGACGTGAGAATCGTAAAATTTAATTCCCTGCTATTTTCAAAAGGCAAGAGACTTATTATTCTCAAAAACAAACATTGCTTTCATGGTGCCCCTTCAGCCCGAATTGATTTTAATTGATCCAGGTTTCTTTCGTATTTGACCAAAGCTCTTACAATTAGTATCTCCACTCTCCTTGTTTAAATTGGTTTCACCTTTTCACGTTTTTTAATGACAATAGGTAGTATGATGACTGTAATTCTTTGTGCGTATTAAGAAATAATTCTCTTCAATATCATTTGCCTTGCATCTTGTATTAAAATCATTTATACCTTCAATTTCCTTGTCAGGCCTAGCACACAATCAGTTTCATGATATGGTTCGTTTCCCCATTCCCTTGCATTTCATAAACCTCTCGAGTTTAGTTCTATTAACAAGTTCTTAAGTAAAGAAGGTGTCTGTTCACAAACTAGATGATTTTAAAGCAATGATTGCCAAGTGGAACTTGTTAATAAAGGCTGGGAACTTTGTATTATGAACTTTAATGACCGTTTTCGCTCCATGGTAAAAACCACTTGTAGAGTCCCAGTTAATATAACTAATTGAAAAATAGTGAGATAAAGCTGGAGAAATAATAATGTTGAGTAAACTCATAATTGTTACGTAGGATGTAAACGGCTTTACAAATACGTGTCTGTGATCGTGTCTTTACAGATAAATCTGTAAGATTTTATGCTTTTTTTATTTTATGCTCCTGTAAGATGATTTATCTTCTGATTTATCGTCTTACAGATCGATCTTTCTGATCGTGTCTTTACATTATGAATCTAAATAATTCTCTTAGTTAATATTAACGCATACTAATCTCAAAATTTTGTAAAAACTTCGAATGCCTTGGTAAATAATTAACGTCTCAGCATCTAGGGAATACGAATTTTAAAAAAATACCAAAGGAGATAAAGTTCAGAGAAGATAAGACAAAATAGTATAAAACAGACAAAATCTGAATTTATAAGGAGATAAAATGAAATCAAATGGATATAAATTAAAGTATTATACAAAATAGCGAACGCTATATAAAAAGCATTAAAAGAAGTAGTTGATTTTTCGACTCCATTTTAGTGTTTTTTTCCTTATCTTTCTTTCCTCTTTTCATCCTAGACCATCGGCATTGCAGTCAGGTGCCGCTACTTACACAACCAGTAGATTCCTTCTTCGAGCGGTGAGGCTCGGAGAGCGGTTTCTATTTTCTTCCATCCTGA
This sequence comes from Synergus japonicus, assembly GCA_900474275.1. Lineage (NCBI taxonomy): Eukaryota > Metazoa > Arthropoda > Insecta > Hymenoptera > Cynipidae > Synergus > Synergus japonicus. The sequence continues at coordinate 23,124 of UCOH01011817.1, read as the reverse complement.
GTCCGCGGCAGATTTCATCGCTAGTCGGGTATGCACATGTCGATTTATAGTATAGTGCGCCATTAGAGATAATTGTTAGGGCAGACCCGAGTACCCCGTACACCCGTGGCACGATGTAAAGTCGTTTTTCCTCTTCTCGCTGGTGTATCCTCGTCCGCTCACTTACAGAGATACACATTCAGGTCGAAGCATCACAATAAACAGTGGTAAATGATATATACACAAATTCAGACAAACACACAATCAGGAATAGAGTTTAACAAGAATCCAGTCGAAAATTCCCTATCATTTTATACAAGTTCCTGAAAACCCATTAAAACGATTAGAGCTTGAAAATCTCTTTTGCAACCCTTGAAATTCCTTAAAATCAGTTGAAATAGTTTTGAATGCCTTAAAACACTTCGAAATCTCCAGAATTTCTGCAAAAAAAATGTTGAGTCCTTTTAAAATCTTCTGAACTTGGAAAACTTTTAAAAAGAACTTTAATATCTAAACTGGCAAACAATCTTTTCAGATCTCGGCAATTTTCATCTCTTTCCAATTTTATCGTCATGCTTCCTGAAAGGACTGGAAATCAGAAGATACAATCTGAAAGTGGATGCGTCGAGCGAGTCTTTTTATTGCGGACTGCCTTTGGCGTAAAATAGCAAATCTAATTTTATGCAACTACTCCATCGACATTCATTTCGTATAAAATATGAAATAACGCCTGTCTAACGTCATAACTGTTTACGATGGCTGATTACTATCAGCGACTTGCTCCAGCTACCGAATGAGAATGAGAAAGTATGGGTCGCGATCCAGTAACGTCGATCAAGTCCAAGACGAGTCCGTGTTGTAATTCGAAAATTGATTCGAGTAATCCTCTTGAATAAAAGAGCATATCCAAGTACCTTTCATCCTTCTTAGATGCGGAAGCCGCAGTCAACACAAACTAACTGACAGCAGCTTGTCTATTCTGTCTGATGTCTATTCCTTCCACGTGAATTAACATAACGAATTATGTTTCTAATTAAAACTAACGAAGCTGGCTTGGACAATTTCCATCGTTTGGTTATCCTTTAGAATTTAAAGAAAAATAAAAGCTCAAATTAAACGAGTTCAAGACACGAGATTGAAGCTTCGATAATCTCTGACAATATGTCAAAGATTTTATATATGATCTTCCTTATTGATCTTTCTTGTAGTAATTAAAACCTCTTAAAGTAGGAAAAATTAACTGTAACATATAATATCCTGTATTGTTCTCGACAATCTGACAGTTTGAAAACTATCTTCAGTTTATTTTCGTTGTCAAAACATAAAAAATTTTTTTTAATATTTTCAGTAAAGCACAGTGTGTAAATTTATAAACAGTAGTAGAATATCGACAAAGCCGTGGACCAATCAGTTGATCAGACATATTTTCTGGGCCGTACTGCCACCTAGAAAACAAACACGAGAGTCTATTTGGCTGAAACCGGCACATCAAATATCCATAGGAAAAAGTAGGCAGCCAATGTGTAAACGCTCACAAAGTAAACTAAATAATGTTAAATAGCGGGGCGTCCCGCTGTTTGTTATAACATTTACTTTGGTGTGCCACTGTCAGGCAGTTTTACTGCCGGGCGTAGAAACTCGCTTGCCAGATATCCATTTTGCGGCTTTACGACTCTTTCCTGACTTTGAAACAACTCGTCGAAAGAAGAAATGACGAACTGATGAAAGGATGACGCTGCAGTTTTGAGATTCATTGAGATGAAAGGACACTTACGTCCCTTTTGATTTACATCTTTATTTGAAAAATAATAAAATAAAATAAATGAAGAAAAATCCCATAAAATTCCTTAGAATTCTATAAAACCCCTATAAGTTTGATAAAAAATGTTTATTCAATACACAAAACATCTTCGTAATCCCATTTTGCATAACAACTCAGTATTCAAATGAATATTTTGCGGCACCAGGATTCGAATCAAGCACACGGTAGCTCGAGATCGTTTCCCGCTCATTAATGTTGATTTGGTTCTTTACGCCTTGAGTGCATTTCCCGGTGAAGCTTGAACTCGTCATGACCGCATCTCGTGGCAAGTCAGTTACTATTTGAGTGAAAGAGAGAGAGAGAGAGAGAGAGAGAGAGAGAGACAGAGAGAGAGAGACAGAGACAGAGAGAAAGAAAGAGAAGGGACCTACTTTCTACCGTAGTTAGCCTACTGCGGGACTGCGAAAGCATCCGGCAGCGCCCCAGGCGTCCACTCTCGCTGTCACTATGGTCCATCGTGCAAGATATCATATGTACAACCGGAATTCAGACGTACTCCTCTTATTTTAAAGCGACCCAATCATTTCAACATTTTCAAGAGAGACCCAAATTAATAAATCCCAAAGCGAAGAAATTCAATTCTTATATCGGTTGCTTTACGACTTGTTTCTGTAACCGGATTTACTTGCATTCTTCAACGAAGAAGAGGTTTGCAAGAGTCTTCACCAAAGAAAGACGTCAAGTGATTATTACTCTATGAGCCTGGTCACACCGAGAACATAACTAGAGTAAATCGTGAAAGAGTAGCGTAAAGTTAGGTATCAAAAGAAGAGTAAAAGCAGGACTACCAACATTTTTAGAATTAATTCTGAATCGTCGGTAAAGTAGGTTTGCGTTGCCTTGTGGCAACGATTACCGACGATTCAGAATTAATTCTAGAAATGTTGGTAGCCCTGCTTTTACGCTTCTTTCGATACCTAACTTTATGCTACTCATTCACGATTTACTCTAGTTACCTCCTTGGTATAACCAAGCTCTGTAAATCTTACATCTTCAAATTCTCTTTAATAGGATGGTTGATGGTAGGTAGGTTGGTGTAAGTAGGGAACGTAGCATGGGAGAGTGAGTGAGTGTGGGATGATGTTACGAACCCAGTGGGCAAAAAACTTCTTGCAATTTTTTGCCCACTGGGAAGTTAGGAATTAGTTTTTTATAGTGGAAAAGTCTATTGAGAGTGAATCGGTATACCGCTTGTCTCAATGAGGAGATGAAGGAACAGAGATGGCCGGTAAGCCGGCCTCTCTTGGAGAGTAGAATATTTTGGACTGGTTATCTTAATATAGTTGCTATAGATGGTTTTGCTTGGTTTATTTATCTAATCTCTTTACTGTAGTAGATGCGTTGATCATAGATCGTCCCGATTGTAGGACGTAAATAATATACCCAGAGACCAGCCCCAACTAATCTGCCGATTTTGAGTCGAGCGCGCCTATTTAACGTTCAAGGGTTGAGTGGAAAGCCATGAGTGGGGGTAGAGCCGGATGGAGGGATATGCGTGAGATTCATTTTCTCGATCGCCGCGTTTGCTCACATCCCCGCTCTGCTACACTCGCAGCGTAAGTGGGAAGGGTCTTCGCCGCGCCGTAGTCAGATGTGAGTCTGAGTATTTCGAAGCCAAGATTTTTTTTTCTTTTCCCTAAGCTATTTTATTTCTATTCTTATTCTATATCCTAACATTTATTTAAGTTTTTTTCTGAGTTAGCAATGTCGTTTGATTTATACGCATGGGCGTATATCAACTTTTTCGAATTAGCAATTTAGATCAAATTAAACCTCTGGCGACCAAAAGGTGATACGCGTGGATTCAGCCTGAGAAATATTGTCCTGAAGGTTAATTTTAAATATCGTTAGAATTGCTACGAATGAGTTGCAGCAGACATAATACATAATTGCATAATTTTTTAATTATTCGATTGTTTACAGTGTAGAATATAAAATGTACAGCGTGGACAAATCCCCAGTCTTTCTTGACAGATTGTTTCCGCAGCTGATGTATTCCCGAAGAGTAGCGTTCGTAAAAGTACTTTAAATTCCAACAACGACGTCTTAATAAGTGCGGTTAGAGGGAATTTTCTGAGAGCACGTAAGCGTATATTGCGTGAGTCGAGCCTCGATGGATAGACGCGCGTACGTGTTTTCTGCAGCGCGCATTGTGGTCGCTTGAAAATGGCTTTGTGGCCTGCCAGATATAAGCGTCTCTACTTCGCCCCATTGGTCATACGTTGCTACGCAGTTAACATTGATGCCTTGGCCAATCGGCCTGTCGCAAATATGCATGATCATGCAAACCACGCGTGCGTACTGTTTTCAGCAATTACGGACCGCAAGTGGATGCGGACTTGACGCGTAAGCCGCAACAAACTCTTTTTCTTTAAACGAATCTGAGGGAGATTCATGTTAAACATTAAAACAGCTTGAATTTATTTTTGAGCATTCTTTAACATCAGAATTTGCCGATTTCTACTAACAACAAATTTTTCAGAGGAAGAATAATATAAAGAGGGTTTTTTAAAGTGACGTATGGGGGGAGATAGGAAGGCTTTCAAAAGAATGCGATAAACTCTATCAGAATCTGGAAAGAAATCAGAAACATTTCAATCAGATCAAAAGGCCTCCACAAATAAAAAACTCAAGTGCTGGATGGAGCAACTCAATTATACTGAAACTGCAACAGATTGTTCCCGGGAGGCTGAATTCTAATGAGTCCTGCTTCACCCCTTCGTACAAGGTTAGACAACCTTTGAGGGATTGAGAGAAAGGGTATCGCGTACCGTGAAGTTGGCGTATCGATGCGTCCCCTGTCAAAATTAAGGGTGAAACCTACAGAGGTTGGGGGTCTGTCGGGGGACTCATTTTCAAATGGCCAGGTCCCACCCCCAACTTGGTCTGCCTTGAACGGCCGGCGCTGATTGCAAACATCCCACGTCTATTTATATAGCTTAACCGAAGCGAAACAGAGACCGAATATCCCTTTAAAGGATTACACCCATAGAACGCCCGGATAGCGCATCCGATTCATTTGTATCTGTCGGAGGATAAGACGGGGGAGCTGTTTAAATCAATCAAACCTGTTAGGCTTTGCTGGAATATTCGCAGGTATTAATAGATGGATACAGGAACGTTTATATTCTCATTGCTGTCAATCAAATGCTTAAACAATCACGGAGACTAATGCCATTTGAATAGGCGATGTCGTCTGATAAAAAATGTTCTTTGCTATTGATGACAAAATCCAAAGAGAAAAAAGCTTACTAGTACAGTTATGATTGATATTTGTAATACAAAGATAATCCCAGGTGGTGATAATTTCTGATTCATATAATAGTTTTGTAAGGTGCAGACAAGTTGGGAATATTTAATAAATAACAAGAAAAATAGGTATTTTTTATACGTTTAGTTGCAACTAATAACTTTGTGAGGAATACAAACTGCGGTAGCCATTTTACAATATGCATTTATGCATTAAAATAACAAAAATTCATACAGTTTGAAAATATGAAAGGAAACTTATCCATCGATTAGTGCTAAACTCATTTGTCGAAAATGGAAATAAATTGTGCTAGCAATTTTACAAAGTGAACTTATGAATTGAAACTACAGAAGGGTATGAATTTTAAATATAATATCCAATAAAAACTAAGTATCTATTCTTCAAAGAATGTTATGAGACTTTATCGACTTTTTTAACAATTTTAGTACAGTAAACTCGATCTACTTATTTGTTTATATGATTCAGTAATTCACACCTTCTTAAAAAATCAATTAATCAATCATTCTAGTCAAAACATCCAACCAACCCTAAATCTTGGGATTTTGGTACATTCGTAAAAAGGCGCTCAAATTAAATACTTTGTGGATTTTAAGAGAAAGCAAACGCATTATCCAACTTTTCCCGAGTAACTGTGAAGAATAACATACAAGTTGCTACACGTCATTTTACAAAGTGCATCTGCGCATATAATATTATAAAAATTATCTTTTTACTTATCTATCGAATCTTGGTAAACTAGTTAATCGAAAATGGAATTAAACTGCGCTGGCAATTTTACAAGTTGCATTTATGTGTGAAAATTATAGAAACTTATGAAATTGAAAAATATTATGTGTATAAATTAATTCTAGATTTTTTTTTTACTTTTTCTGCATTGAGTTAAGCCCTATATAAAATTTAAATATATGCAGTATGCAAAAATATGAGAATGTATTCTCTACGAGTTCCAAAAAAGGAAAAATGCTTTTGAAGCATGATCTGTTCTTCTTTCGGCGCAAATATCGCTTCGTATGAAACATGTAAATATTGGTTTAGACGCTTTAAAAATTCGGGAGTGCCCTGTACAATATCTAAAATTGGATTTTTAACATAATAATTTGGAACATCGTTTATGTTAAGTATTTTGATTAATTAATCACATTTATAAATCGTTAACGGAAATATGTTACATAGCTGAAATCAATTAGAGTTAAAGTTAACTGTTACAAAGATAAAAATTACTCTACTGAAATATATTTGAGACTTGTTAATTTTTAAAAGACCCCTTTGTATATAAGAGAGTAGAGGAATTAGACTGATTAGAGAGAGGATATTAATCCCTTTCCCTGATTCATCAAGTGACAACTTTACACACTCCACAGACTAATCAACTAACTTTGTTCCTGAGTTCAAGACTCCTGGGTATAGCTTCTAACCAGTATCATGCCGACAAACCAGAAACATTTAGCTGTGTAGTTTCGCCATCAAACGGAAAACTAAAGGAAGGTAGATAGATACCAGTCTTGAATTTAATCGCGCAGTCGACAGCAGTGACGCTAAAGCAAAATTAAACAATCTAGACGTTCAACGTCTTTTCCTGGACTATGATAATATTTGGACGTTGTCTTCTGGTCTGCATTCTCTTTTGATCAGATTTATTCAAACGGACGGAAATATACTGAGAAAGTTAGAGAGAATATTAGGAATTCTAAATTAGGCATATTACATATACGTTGATTTCAGAATACAAACATAAAACAAGATTTCGAGCGATTTCAAAAATTGGATTCTTATCTTATAGAATGGATGAAAAGTTAAAATAACACTGAGAACAATGGATTGTAAACGGTAATGAAAAATATGTTTTTAGGTATATAATCTTGGACTATTAACTATGGGACAGCAATCTAGATTATTAAAAGAAAAATCTCTAGATGTTAAAAGAGAAGATATTATCAGATAATATCTTAGATTATAAACTGAATCGAATATAAATTTTAACATTTATAATCCAAGATGTTAAAATTTATAATGCAAGGTATTAAAATTTGTACCAACACTAAGATTTTAATCTACATTTTACACAATCTAAAGCACAAAATATCACTTACCGCAATTCTGATAATAATAATTATAATATTTACTTCTCCTAAAATCGGATTCCAATGTACGAACTTGTTAATAATCAATTATCTATGAAATGTCCGAGACAAAACGTTTAAGTGTTTGAGAAAAGAGCAAAACACATGGGTGACCCATGCCCGCCATGACACTTTACGGGCGTTTATTATCTTCAGATGTTACGAATTAATTGCGGAAGATTATAAAAATCTAACATCTAGAGATTATGTTCAGTAATATCCTTGTATATTAGATAAAACTTATAGATCATATACATTAACATATTTTATGTTACCGGATACTATACCCTAGTTTTAACATCTAAGTTTTATGATCCATTTTTCTCAGTGAAACGAAAAATAAAAGAGAACTCTACTTCTGAATGGAACTGTTCATCTTTCTTTTACCAGAAGTTAATAAGCATAATTATTTTCCTTAAAAGTCAATATCTTCACTTACTCCATTACTTAGAAATAAATATCACCCTTCTAGAAACGCTCGCTTCCGTTCGTCAACTATCGAAACTTCTGCTTCTCGACACCGCCAGCAATCGTACTTTCAAAGTTTCTCTATTGACGAAGCTTCATCGCAAGAGAAACATCAACAGAGATATTAATTAGTTATAAAATCTTCCGTTTACCTATCCAAGTAATGGAGTGTAAACCTGCGTCAATTTTTCCATCATCAATAATTTGAAATCTAATTTTATTCGAAACTATAATTGCGACTTTTCAAAGAAATTAAATAATTGGAACTCCGCACAGTGGAGCAAAAAAATGTTTGTGGACAAATCAATATTCAAAATACGACACTGGCTTTTGCGTAAAACCGCAATTTTTATATATATATATATATATGCACAAATAACAAAATGGCAGGTATTTTTCGTAAAAAAATATGTGAATTTTTTTAAAATCGTACCCTTGTAATTATTTCCGGCCTGGAAAGCGTGTCTTTTAATTTGAGTATCAAGAGGGAAAAGCAGCATTATGCTCGGCAATTATTCAGAGGGCAAGAGATTCAGGAATTAGCAGGATCTATCTGTAGCTCTGTTTTCGCATAAGTTGATTCGCCCCATCTCTCTTTCCCTAGTCTCCTCGACCCCGTCAGTTTCCGTTCGCATTACTTAGCCGCCGTTTGTTTGAACGCCTACTTTCCTCCGTCTTTCTCTCCCTGTCTCTCTCGACCTTCCCGGCATTGTTTAAATACAATTTTGTCGTTTACTAATTAATGCGCTCGACATCAAAGAAGATGTTTATTGGTTCATGTGATACTAAAGAGACGGTAACGAAGAGGTAACTCGCTAAGGGAGCGGATCAAGTCGTTGAGGGTACTACCAATGGATGACGGGGAGCGAGAGGCAAATTTCTATACTCTGAATCTTCATAGTCAGAAAAAGAAACTTTGTTTCGGAACTATTGGTCTTGGGAATTAAAACTCAGGATCAAAGATTGGAAGATGAGTGTTTTGAAGAAATATTTAATAATTACTTTCCTTGACCGTTATCGACTTTAGGATATGCTAAAAGTTTTAAAATATCTCATAACGTTTTATAAAATCTGAAGTACTTTTCGTGTAGAATTCTATAACAGTTGTGCATTCATCAAACTTTTCATTGAATATTTTATAATCCTCAAATTATAAAATTTTTTTATTATCTTGAGAATATTCTCGTTCCCAATAATGTTCTCCTGAGAACTTTCTTCTTTAAATTTTTTACCTTTAACACGGCTTTCAGTACACTTTTTAGCAATCAAGATAGATATTTATACTAACAGTTACTATAGAAATTTCGGGATGTTTAACAGAGATCTGTTCTGTTCCAATCCTTTCGACGGTTCCACGCACCGGGCTTTACCTTCCAACTGTTTGTTTCCAGTAATTCAGAAATTGCCGGCCCCACCTAAACCCTCCTCTTCCGGCTTCCCTATACATTCAACCCCCAACCTTCATCTCCTTCTGCCTACCCCCTTCCGCCCCTTCCAACACCAACCACCTTCCTCATTCGTGTTTCTGTTTATACATTTCGATCAGACTACGAGATCCTTTGCAACGAATCTCAAAGGCAATTCGAGATTTTTCCATTTGTCACATCCTCAAAAAATAGGAGATAAAAGAAGAAAGTAATGAGTCGCTTTTCGTACGATGTGATTTTCTAATAGCACGTGACATTTTTTAAATTATTCTCACAGTCGACTTTGATTTACCACACACCGCGTCTTTTAACTCCTCTTCGAACCTCTTCAGTTCCCTTCGGGCGTCTTCAGACCTCTTCTGGACTATTTAATCCCCTTCGGGCGTCTTCGGAACTTTTCTGGCCTATTTAGTCCTCTTCGGGTGTCTTCAAACCTTTTCGGCCCTTTTCGAATTTTTTCGGACGTCTTTGAACCTCTTCGGTCCTATTCGTGCTTCTTCGGTAGTCTTCGATCCTTTTCGAGTTTCTTCGATCGTCTTCGCTTTGAACTTCATCGAACTTCTTTAAGAGCATTCTAACTTTTTAATTTGAAAGTTTCAGATAAGATTTCTTGCAACAGAGTTTCCAATTCGATATCGGTACTACGTTAGTGTGAGGATGCAGGGATGGAAAGGGGAAGTGTTGAGTGGGATGTTGGAGGAATTGGGGAGGGGAAAGGGTTGGGGAGTAGGAAAGCGCTTCACGGTAGCTCACATCAAAGAGTCATCTTAATAGAAAGCCTTAAAGGCGTTTGTTCGAATTTACTCATCTGACTAAATATTCCTGACTGAAGAAGATATCGGCGGGCCAAAATACACACGCTTGAGTCTCGCAGAACTTACGTGCAGTACAAACAGAATCTATTGGTAGTCCATGTACTGAGTAACGCTGATGATGACTAGTGCAATGCTTCTAGGAACTGTTACGATATTATAAACGTAAATTCCGAATGAAGCGATATCAAAGACCTAATTAAGCGATAAGACTGTTGAAAGATGTTGGGTAATTGGGTTTAAGCTGTAATATCAAAATTTGAACGCTTTTTGTGTAAATACGATTTAATTTTGCGATTAGATTTCAAATTCATCGTCGAGGGAACAATTACATGTGGGAATAATAATGATTGTTCAATTTAAAATGCTAGGCATTCAGTGATCGAGGTTCCACTTTTCAACACAAAAAAGAATTCCTAATTGTTAAAGCAAATTTAAATCAAAAAGAAAAGAGTTATAAGGAATAAGAATTTAAAAGAATGTAAAGAAAAATCGATACAAGAAGAAAGTAGGTTACGTTTATGTTCTAAAAGTGTTTTAAAGAATTGATGTTGAAATATAGTTTACTTCCACATCGGAAGTATCATTAAAATTTACTTCGCAAACCACAAATGCAAGATACATTTCCTTGCAGGGAGGAAATGTCACAGAAATGCAGTACGCTGAATATTCTACTCTGAAAGGTAAGCTAATCAATATATCCACTTATAAGAATTACAGAACAGTACAAAGAAATAAGTAGGTTGAGTTTTATGATCAATACATACAAGCCCTTTGTAAATTTGCTAACGCAGTTTAAATATTTACAGCTACTAAGGAAACGATTGTTCAGACAGTCCACTGTTAAGCGAAGGTGAAGTCGGTATGCCATTTCTAAATATCCAATAATTGCAAACTAAAGAAAGAACATTCATTAAAGTCAATATAAAATGTCACGTTATCTAAAATTCTGTAACGCCACTGTGCTTTTTATACTTGTTTTAAATGTTACCATAGTATCTAACGATAAAAAATGGCTCAACTATCTCATCACCCATATCAAAAGAAAGATGGGAGTATCAGAAACAGTGTTGATAGTTAGTGAAGATTTGAGAATCCAGGACAACCGAATATCAAACATGATAGCAAGAATCCAACATGAAATTCCGAGTCAGGTAATCAGTCTTTCAAACAGTTCTAACACTAGAAAAGCTCCATTCCAGGGATTATTAGATAAAAATTTGAAAACGCTCTTCATCGTGATTCAATCGACAAACAACAATCTACAAAACTCAGAAAATGCTGATACACTTCAATTCCTTGATCAGTTATTCACATACAGAGTTCGACCCAAGTGTTTGATGATTGCCATACCCGAGAGAGGAAAACCCATTATCAGTTACGAAAAGCTACTACAGTACATGTGGTCCAACTATTTCCTCGATTTCACAATTCTGGAGGTTGTAGAAACATCCGAAAATGGTTTGTATCGGAATGATCGATTAATCAAGTCGCTGCATCATTTCAATCCCTTCACTGGCATCTACACAACAAAAAAGTACACAAGGAAAACGAAACTCTTTCCGAATAAACTCCTGAATTTGTATGGATTCGAGATGAAGGTAGGATCGTTCCACTACCCCCCGAATGTTTATGTAAAACGCAACTCCTCAGGATATCCAGTTGAAGTTTCTGGACCTGATGCTCTTGTCGCCAATGCCCTTTCCCGAAAAATGAACTTCAGATTATTGGAAGTACCATCTCAATTCGAGCATTATGGTAACAGTGATTGTCATAATGCAAGCAAACGAACTGGATTCGCCTACATAATGTCAAAAAATACAATTCGGTTCATTACAAATCAGGGCGGAAAGTCGGCTCATTGCGAGGAACAAAGTATTACAAGTAGAAGTAGTGGTTCCTTTCCAATCTGTATTTTGATACCAATTTTAGCTGACAAACGTGAGAGCGTTTTACCCACGACGAAGTGGATTTACTTCGTTTCACTGGTGGTAATGATCTGGATTATCACGATCTGCTTAAATTTCGATAAAGATTTTTGGACCTGGTTCAATATCCTGCGACAAACTTTAGGATTCTCATTGCCACGTGAACCTTCGAAATTATCAGAAAGGATTTTATTTGTTTCGATTTTATTAGCCTTCACCATCTTCTCTTCAAATATCTTTGCATTGGTAACAGACACGAAACTTACGAAGAAGTCTGATGTGCCTATTGACACACTGGAGGAATTAAACAGTACAAATCTCATTCCAATGATGCTAACGAACATTCTTAGTTACATGAGGGTACTAAATGATTCAGTGTTGGACGCATTAGCAAGTAAGTCTAAAGTTATTGTGAATAACGAGGAATGCATTGATATGCTCCTGCAAAGGAAGAATGTTGCTTGCATTCTTAGAAAATCGTCGGCATTACTTGCAATCACTGAACAGCAGAATACAAGAAATAATACTGGGATGAGGATGATGAAGGAATGCGTGTTTCCTGGGATCAAAACTATTCACTTCGAGCCAAAATCACCGTTCATAAGCGAAGTCGATGTAGTTCTACAAAGGATGATACACTCTGGTCTAATTTATCAATGGGAAAAGCAGTTTTCGCCTTCTGAAATAAAGTCCAATCGATGGGAAGAAGAAGAAAAAGAAGAAACAGTCAGTATCCTTATACCACTGATTTTCTTCATCACTTTCGGATGTTTTCTTTCGATTTTGGTTTTCATCGGTGAACTGTTGGTAAAGTACGTCGAAAAACGTATCTACGGATGTGTTGCTTTCTTCTCAAGAGGAAGTGTATTCTTTTAAAATGCTTTTTGTCCCATGTCCTCTAAAAGACGACCTTTCGTGGCTCTAGAGGGTTAAAAGCTATCGTTTTCAAGGCGCTCACGTCAACAATTTGAATCAATTCGTAATGAAACCAGATTCAAATTGGGTATTAAATATTTAATTTTTATAGTTAGTTACAGTTGAAAATTCCCACAAAAATCTAATGTGTAATGACATGCGTAATTTATTGTGTTTTAACAAATATCAAAATAAATAAATAATAAAAAATAAAAGTATGTAATATATTATTTATGGAAAATTCGAATTATTTCAATGTAATTATTTAAATTCAAATGAAAATAGTGCAAAAGGTGAAAATATCACAAAATAAAATTTTAAAAGAGTTCTCTATTTTCATTTAAAAGGTCAGCCAATCAATATTCCTATTTTCCAAATAGGTGCAATTTACTGAGCCATACAAAAAAGAAGGTCAAAAGGTACAATAAAAAATGACTAAAGAAAGGATAGATAAGGATAGGCTTTTTTCAAATTATAGACTACTCTTTTATACACAAAGAAAAGATACGAACTATGTAAACATGCTAACGCAGTTTGAATTTTTCGCGGATACTAGGGAACAGACAGGTAAGGCAGTCTGCTTCCAAGAGAATATGAAGACGGTCTACATTTTCTAAAAATCCATTAATTTCAAACTGAAAATAAGAAGTTCAATAGAAACAATAAAAATGTCACACTACTTCACGTTCTGCAATACCACTGTACTTTTTATACTTTTTTTAAATGTTATCATAGTATCTAACGATAAAAAATGGCTCAACTATCTCACCACCCATATCAAAAGAAAGATGAGAGTAACAGAAACAGTGTTGATAGTTAGTGAAGATTTGGGAATCCAGGACAACCGAATATCAAACATGGTAGCAAGAATCCAACATGAAATTCCGAGTCAGGTAATCAGTCTTTCAAACAGTTCTAACACTAGAAAAGCTCCAATCCAGGGATTATTAGATAAAAATTTGAAAACGCTCTTCATCGTGATTCAATTGACAAAAAACAGTCTACAAAACTCAGAAAATGCTGATACACTCCAATTCCTTGATCAGTTATTCACATACAGAGTTCGACCCAAGTGTTTGATGATTGCCATACCCGAGAGAGGAAAACCCATTCTCAGTTACGAAAAGCTACTACAGTACATGTGGTCCAACTATTTCCTCGATTTCACAATTCTTGAGGTTGTAGAAACATCCGAAAATGGTTTGCACCGGAAGCATCGATTAATCAAGACGCTGCATTATTTCAATCCCTTCACTGGCATCTACACAACAAAAAAGTACACAAGAAAAACGAAACTCTTTCCGAATAAACTCCTGGATTTAAAAGGATTCGAGATGAAAGTAGGATCTTTCCATTCTCCCCCACATCTTTATCTAAAACGGAACTCCTCAGGCCATCCGATTAATGTTTCTGGACCTGATGCTCTAGTCGTCAAAGCCATTTCGCAAAAAATGAACTTTAAATTATCTGAAGTTCCATCCCAAAAGGAAGGGTTTGGTAACATTCATTGCCATTTGGAAAGCAAACGAACTGGTCTCAGATATTTAATTGCAAACCACACAATTCGATTTATTACAAACCCTGGCATGCCGCTCCCTAATTGTGAGAAGCAAAGTCTGCAAAGTAAAAGAACTGGATTAAACATTATTTGTGTTTTAATAAAAACTGTAACTGCCAAAATTGACAGCGTATCGTACACGACGAAATGGATTTACTTTCTTTTAATAGTTCTATCTATTTGGATTATCACGACCTGCTTGAAATTCGATAAAGATGTTTGGTCCTGGTTGGACATTTGGCGAGAAACTTTAGGATTCTCAGTTCCTCGTGAGCCTTCCAAATTAGCGGAAAGAATTGCATTTATATCAATTCTTTTAGCCTTCACCATATTCTCTTCCAATATCTTCGCATTGCTAACGGAGACGGAACTTACAAAGAATTCTGATAACACTATTGAAACATTAGAGGAATTAAATAGGACAAATCTCATTCCAATGATGGTACCGAATATGTTTTATGTAATGAAGCAACAGAATGATTCTCTTTTTCAAGCATTAGCTAACAAATCTAAAGTTATTTTGAATGATCAAGAATGCATTGATTTACTCGTTCAAGGGATGAATGTTGCTTGCATTCTTAAAAAATCAATTGCGTTAATGACAATTAAGGAACAGATGGATTTAAATAATACTACCACGATAAAGATCATGAAGGAATATGTGTACATTTGGCCGAAGAGTATTCCCTTCGAACCAAAATCGCCGTTCGTAATGGCAGTCGATCCAATTATACAGAGGATTATACAGTCTGGTCTGATTGATCAATGGGAGAAGCAATTTTTGCCTTCTGATATAAAGTTAAATCAATCGAAAATAGAAGAGTTTGAATCAGTCAATATTTTTATTCCACTGGTTTTTCTCATCACTTTCGGATGTTCTCTTTCGGTTTTGGTTTTCATCGGTGAACTGTTAGTAAAGTACGTCGAAAAACATATCAACGGAAGTATTGCTTTCTTGCCCAGAGGAAGTGTATTCTCTTAAAATGCTTTTTTTCCTCTCCCTTTAAAAGAAGATCTTTTTGTGGCTCTAGAGAGTTAAATGTGTTTTTAAGGCGCTCATGTCAGCGATTTGAATCAATCTGAAATGAATCCAGATAAAAATGTTTCAAGTATTTGCGATTTCTTCTAAACA
The DNA here is from genome assembly GCA_900474275.1 of Synergus japonicus. NCBI lineage: Eukaryota > Metazoa > Arthropoda > Insecta > Hymenoptera > Cynipidae > Synergus > Synergus japonicus. Next base: position 7,692 of record UCOH01011817.1, on the reverse strand, counting down.
ATCTCGATCTCAGTCAGATCCTTCACTTATATCTTATAAGCGATTTATATTCCGAATATTACAAGTATGTATAGTCGAGAGGCTGTAAGTGTTAGAAATAAATTAGGTGGAATATTTGAAGCCCCAACGATTAGGAAATGTAATTTTCTGTTTGCGATTATAATTATAATGATCATTTAACACTATGTATTGAAGATTTTGCATATAGTGTGAAGCGAGCGATTTAAATATGCAATGACCATGTAAGTGTGTGTCAATAAATATAAAGCGAGTGTAAAAATAATGTAAAAGGTGTATTTTGTTGCAAACTCAAATCATTGGGTCAAATCTCGAACAAGACTAATCATATCAAGGATTCCGAAATTTGTCCTAAATTGTCCGGGACATCATTCGTTTTTATCATTCGGATTACGTTCTGTTTTTTCCGAAATCTACTTTAGAAAAATTTCAAAATCCGAAACTGTTTAGAAGAGTTGCTTCGGACTCATTCGGAAAAGGAAATTTTGCTAGGGTAACATACATTGAATTTCGTGCACGTTATACAATAATAGATTATTATGGATTAGTTCCGGTTGAGTGTCAGTATCAAGAGGCTGCATCTACACCGCTGATCAATCATCAAGATAGCTTTTGTTCTAACGCTTTCTGAGCCTCCTTTGTATGAGGCTTTCCTACCACCGTGATGGGATTCACCGCATTCATTATGCCACCCACTCATGCTCGCCCATTAGGAAAGATTGCACTTTGTAATCCGCTCGAGCGATATCTACAACCTACCTGTGTGTTACGGTGTTGGTTCACATTGTGAGCACTGATCTACAAAGCCACGTGGCCCCTCTATATCGATCGCTAAATTCTATTAATTCCCTTCGACCGCCTCTCCCATGCTTTTTAACTTTTTTCACCTGACTCCTTTCACACGTTTACTTTTTTCTACACACATTTTCCTCTTAAAAAATTGTACTTAGCTTCTGTACAGAACTGAATTAAATCTTAAATTTAGATTCATTTTGAGAAACTTTTATTCTGCATCCATCATTTTATAAATAATAATTATTCACTTATTTATTTTAATTTTTTATTAGTTTATGATAGTTTACATTCATCTTGGATTTTATAACTTTCTGAAGTCCGTTAATCCTTACGGAACGTTGGATTTTTTAAACATTTTTTTATAAAAAAAATGTCTGGGAGGTTAGTGAACGTGAACCTGTCGTATTTGACAAACAAATTAGAAGAGCTTTACATAATTTTTACACGGCTCCGAATGAATATTGAAGGTAGTCCATATTATCGAAATCCAGGATTATCATTATGCAAATATTTTTGATACTCTGGGGCACTGATTCGGCTCATTTCTTTAAGTTATTTGCTACCGTTATTTGAAGCAAAAAATAATTCGCAATCATTATACTTATTTAATAATATGAAGAGGTGTATTACGGTTTATTTTATGTTTTATCAGAAAATTTAAAAATAAGCTTTACAAACACTTCTGAGTACCTTTGTTTATAAAAAAAAATTAAGAAGCATGATATATTACAATTAGTATTTATTTAGCTAACTGTATAAAGTGAAAAAAACGGTATTTTTATAGTTTTAAATATAGATTTCTTACAAGGGGTTGAAAGTAAACAATTTTTTTAAAAAATCATTTGAAATTTTGAAAAGAAAACTTTTGAAATTTCTTAAAACTCTTTAAAATCTCTATTTAAATTCCTATACAATTTTTTTGAATTCTTTTCGGTTCAGAAATTTTCAACTTCGGGAATTTTAAATTACGATAATTTTCAATTTCAGAAATACTTAATTTCCTCAAATTTCCAACTTTTCCCCTCTAAGAAATCATAGAGAAAATTCCCGAAATTTTTTGCAATGTGTGATTACCCTGTAATTTGTTTTTGTTCCACTTTGAAACAGCAAATTGGTAGTAATTGAGTTAAAAATTGTCCGAATTCAAAAAGAGAATACTCGTGGCCTTATATTTGTTGGAATCAATCGAGCCACACAAAAGAAACATATACAAAACAAATCCTCAATCTCAACGATAATGTGCTTCATGGGACGAAAGTATAACTTAGGGAAGCTCGTTGGGATGTTCTTGTGTCAATAGGCTCGATTTCCCTTTCATGTTGTCAACTCTTTTTGTGTGCCGGCAAATTGTCGCCGAGGGAGGTGGGGACTATGGGTCGGGGGTTAAATTAACATTATTGTTGTGACAAAGATGGGGTCAGTGGCCCACCCAGGTCGTCTGTAACCCACGGGACCATATCCCCCAAACTAAAGTGAACTGAGGGTAGCTCGTTGGGTAAACAATTCCACTTGATGATCGACTCGTTTGATGTCACATGATTACTTTCGGTAAACAGTCGTTGATGCTCAACGGAAATCTGACATTTTTTCTACAGATATGCTTCCCATCTGCTCAAGGAGTCAATTTTGCAATTGTCATTTGAAGTACTATTTACAACTTGAAAACTAGATATAGTGAAAAAAAGATTTGTGTATACTTCCCGTTTAGTATTTCAATCTAACATTTTCCTTTACCATTTCTTCTTGCCATTTTTTATCATTTCCCTTTAAAATCCCTTTAAATTTCTTATACCCATTTGAAATTCTCTTTAAATTCTCTAAAATCAATTTCTTGAAATACTTAAAAAAAATTTTTAATCGCTCTAAAATCTTAAAAAAATAAATTATTTTATTATTATTATTATCCATAAATTATTTAGAAATTCCTCTAAAACACTTGATTCAATACCACCCCTTCTTTACATTACGATTTTTGTCTTCAGAAAATTAACAAATTAAATAATCAACTATTCCAAATAATGAATCCAGAATAATTTTTAAATCTTGATGGGGTATTGCCCAGTTTTCCGCACATGAGGCATATACCATTAAGAGCGTGACGCTCCTCATAAGGTCCTCTCCAGTTTTCCACATCCGGACCACACAAAAACCAGGACAGACTGAACAGGGCCCCATTAGGGCCCCATAAAAGTTTCTGCAATTGTAATATCTCAACTAAAAGTCATATCTTAAGTTAACATATGCCCTTAAGAATATAAAGTATAAAGCACCTCTTCTTATTCCAATTCTCCCTTAAAATGTCAAGACTGCTTCTTAAACACTCTCAAACATTTTGTCAAGATTGCAACATGATATGCAGCAAGAAATATTGTAAATTGAAGAACAGCAGCTGCATTAAATTTACATCGTATTAAATGGCGAATGTCCTGAAGCTCTCGGGAGCGACAAAAAATGGAGAAATGGAAGCCTGTCTTAAAGAAGAAGAAGAAGAAGAAGAAGCAGGATGAACCACGACTTGGTTTCTTGCAACCGGTCATCATCCAACCTTTATTTACCGTCCAGGGTATGACTATTCATACTTCTATAACCGCAGTTACAATCATGTGAGGAGTATAACTACCCGTCGGTTTATCGTGGATGTCGCAGCCATTGTAATTAATCGGCGATCGTGGCCGTCTGAACTTCTGCGAGGCGAGTCCTTCTTGAATAATCCCAGCGCTTATCGTTTATTACAGTAAAGTGATCGGTACCGCGGTTGCGACAGAAGAAAAATAACTATAGGCCGTATCGGGACCAGCACTTTTTTTAAATTCCCCCTCCCCCCTCCCTTTCCCCTTCGCTCTTCGCCCCCTTTGCTCGTCTTTAACCCTTCCCGCGAAACATTGCCAAGAACCTGTTTCAGTGTCAGTCCGTTGATCAATCTTGTTAATTAACACTCGGCCTCGACCGTCGAAAGACGCTGGAATTTTCATCGCGTCCCATACTTCATCCTCGCAAATCGAGAGCGCACCTCAATGCACAACCATGCTCGATATATGACCTTTTTTTCAGCCCAAGTGTCCACAGTCGCATTACTGCGCTTATTACAGGATTTCACAGTAATTAATTTCTTCATTGATGAGATTTCTGTTTCAGCAGTAAATTGCTGGGATGTCGTATTCGATTAATTAGTTTGAATAGCAAACAGTGAAGAAATTCACATTATTACAATTTACATCCAGGGAAGGGTAAATTAATAATAGGTTGAGAATAAAAATTAATTTGGTTGAAATCAAATAGTAAAGGTATGTTTATTTGCATTTAAAGATGTGCATTTAAAGAGTAGATAACTATGCTGGTTTTTTTGGGGGTAGTTTAGTAGTTTAAAAAATTTGCTTGGAAAAGTGATTTGGCAAAGTATTTTGGAAAAGGTATTTTGAAAAGTAGTTAGAAAAAGAAATTTGGAAAAGATTTGGAAACAGAGTGTATGAAAAAAAGGTTTGTAAAAATGGGTTGGAAAAGTGGCTCAGAAAAGGAGTTGGGAAATATGGATATTTGAAAAAAAGGTTTGAAAACACTCTTTGGAACAGGAGTTTGGAAATAGTGAATGTTGAAAAAGAAGTTAGAAAAAAAGGATGTTAAAAATGTTTTAGAAAAAGGAGATTATAAGAATAGGTTTGAAAAGAGATGTTTGAGAAAATGAGATTGGAAAAAAGAGTTTAGAAAAGTCTTTTGGAAAAGTCTTTTGGAAAGGTAGTTTGGAAAAGTAACTGAAAAATAATTTGCAAAAGAAATATTAAAAAGAGGTTTGTAAAACTTGTATGGAAAAGTGATTTGAAAAAGGAGTTGGGAAATATGGAAACTTGAAAAAGAGGTTTAGAAAAGTTCTTTGGAGATACTGAAGTTATTTCCAAAAGAAAAGAAAACGTAAAAAGAAGTTTGAAGAACGGGATGTGAAAGGTGGTTTAAAAAAATGAGATTGTAAGAAGGGGTTTGGAAAGAGGTGTTTGAGAAAATGAAGTTGGAAAAATAATTTGGAAAAGTAGTTTGAAAAAGTGATTTGGAAAAGGAGTTTGGAAAAAGGACGTTCTAAAAAAAGGTATAGAAAAGTGGTTTCGAAAAGGAGCTTGGAAAAAGGATGTTGAAAAAATGATGTTTTGAAAAGTGGTGTGGAAAAGTAGTTTGGAAAAATAATATGAAAAAGCAAATTGTAAAAACTTGGCAGTGTAGTTTGAAGTAGAGTTTTGGAAAGAAGTTTTCCCACTTTGAGAAAGTGCTTTAGAAAATTAGTTTAGAAAAGTGGTTTGAAAAAATAGTTGGGAAAAGCGGTTTGGCAAAGTAGTTTTTAAAAGTGGTTCTGAGGAAAGATCAAAAAATTAGTTCTGAAAATTTTTTTTGAAGAATGTTTTTAAGAAAACAATTTTAAAAAAAAGTAGATGAAAAAAGGAGTCAGAAAAAAATATTTTCAAAAAGGGGGTTGAAAAACGAAGTTGGGAAAGAGGAATTAGAAAAACTAGCGCATCTCTCTCCACTTAGCTCTGACTTTTATTATCCTTATTCGTTTGATAAAGACGGGCTTTTGTCTGTGAATTTGTTGACACGATGAGGAGGTATTTTTCTGGCACTCACACCAACCCCTCATCCCCATTCTGATCGACGATCTCCGTACTAGCGAGAGCGACTCGACAAAGAGGCTCCTTCTATGCAAATTAAATGCTGTTTCCATAACCATTCGTCCGTTCCATTGAGTGAGGTTCGGTTCGCCCGTTCGTTCGCTTGGTTCTTTGTCATCAAGGTAAAGGGGACTTTCACAAGGGGCCGCAGCACTCGTTGCTCGTCCAACCACCCGCCGCAAAACTCCACGTTCGTCCTCTTACCCCCCCCCCCATAAAATTTACCCCAGTGTCCTCCTCATCCCTCATCCCTCTACTTGATTCTCTCACTTTGCTTCTCCTGGATTTCAATAAACGAAAGCTTCGCTTCTCTCTGAGCTATACTATTAATCAAAAGGAACTTTTTCCACCGAACAAAACGAACGCTCTTTCTATTCTGAGATTGGCCTGCCGAGTAAACGGTCTTGATTTCCAGCCTTTATAGGAAATACGATTTTCAGCTGATGAAAGCAGGTTTGACTTTCATAAAAGACTCAGAAGAAAATATTTTTTATTAATTTATTTTTTTCACGCCCTAGGTAATGAACAGTTATAACCGTCTTTTTCCAAGCTCCTATTCCAAATAACTTTTTCAAACTAATTTTCTAAACTTCTTTTCCAAACCACTTTTCTAAACGCTTTCTTAGAACATCCTTTTTTCAAACTCCATTTCCAAATCACTTTTCCAAACTATTTTTCCAAATTATTTTTGCAAACTACTCTTCCAAATTTCCTAACTTCTTTTCCAAATCTCTTTTTCAAACTACTTTGCCAAACTCTTACAAAGTGCTTTTCTATATTACATTTCCAAACCACATTTCTAAACCTCGTTTTCACAATCTCCTTTTTCCAAATTAATTTTATAAACTTCTTTTCCAAACGACTTTACTAAACCACTTTTTAGAACGTCCTTTTTCCAAATCACTTTTCCAAACTACTTTGCCAAACTTTTACAAATTACTTTTCTATATTACTTTTCCAAACCACTTTTCTAAACTACATTTCCATACCAATTTTCTAAACCCTATTTTTATAACCTCCTTCTACCAAACTACTTTTTCAAACTACTCTTCCAAATTTCCTAACTTCTTTTCCAAATCTCTTTTTCAAACTACTTTGCCAAACTCTTACAAAGTGCTTTTCTATATTACATTTCCAAACCACATTTCTAAACCTCGTTTTCACAATCTCCTTTTTCCAAATTAATTTTATAAACTTCTTTTCCAAACGACTTTACTAAACCACTTTTTAGAACGTCCTTTTTCCAAATCACTTTTCCAAACTACTTTGCCAAACTTTTACAAATTACTTTTCTATATTACTTTTCCAAACCACTTTTCTAAACTACATTTCCATACCAATTTTCTAAACCCTATTTTTATAACCTCCTTCTACCAAACTACTTTTTCAAACTACTCTTCCAAATTTCCTAACTTCTTTTCCAAATCTCTTTTTCAAACTACTTTGCCAAACTCTTACAAAGTGCTTTTCTATATTACATTTCCAAACCACATTTCTAAACCTCGTTTTCACAATCTCCTTTTTCCAAATTAATTTTATAAACTTCTTTTCCAAACGACTTTACTAAACCACTTTTTAGAACGTCCTTTTTCCAAATCACTTTTCCAAACTACTTTGCCAAACTTTTACAAATTACTTTTCTATATTACTTTTCCAAACCACTTTTCTAAACTACATTTCCATACCAATTTTCTAAACCCTATTTTTATAACCTCCTTCTACCAAACTACTTTTTCAAACTACTCTTCCAAATTTCCTAACTTCTTTTCCAAATCTCTTTTTCAAACTACTTTGCCAAACTCTTACAAAGTGCTTTTCTATATTACATTTCCAAACCACATTTCTAAACCTCGTTTTCACAATCTCCTTTTTCCAAATTAATTTTATAAACTTCTTTTCCAAACGACTTTACTAAACCACTTTTTAGAACGTCCTTTTTCCAAATCACTTTTCCAAACTACTTTGCCAAACTTTTACAAATTACTTTTCTATATTACTTTTCCAAACCACTTTTCTAAACTACATTTCCATACCAATTTTCTAAACCCTATTTTTATAACCTCCTTCTACCAAACTACTTTTTCAAACTACTCTTCCAAATTTCCTAACTTCTTTTCCAAATCTCTTTTTCAAACTACTTTGCCAAACTCTTACAAAGTGCTTTTCTATATTACATTTCCAAACCACATTTCTAAACCTCGTTTTCACAATCTCCTTTTTCCAAATT
>UCOH01011814.1:0-21232 GCA_900474275.1 Synergus japonicus | reverse complement strand
TATATATATATATATATATATATATATTTATCTTAGAAACCAATCAGTCTCACTCCCTCTTTGAAAGAGTAAAGACCATAGTCCCTTTGATGGATCGAATTGACGATGAGCTTGCAAAGTTCTGCGAATGCTTTTAACTTACGTCAACAAGTGAATTTGACATATTTTCTTTGTAATTTAATGCCAATAATGTTGAAACCTAAACAAACTTACACACAAAAATAAATAAAGTGCGTCTTATATTACATTTTTGTATCTTTAATTAAAACTTCCTTAATTACGTCTCTTTTTATCATCTCTTACTCAACTTATTTATATAACTACACTGTAAAAAATTTCGATGAAAATTACATTTGGTTTTTGCAATATTTTCCTATGATTTCTGCAGGAAAGTTCCAAATTTTTTGAAAGTTCACAGTCATTTCTAAGGTTATTTTCCAGTAATTTTGTGAATTTCACAATAAAACTGTAATTTTCCCACGAAAATCATAGGAAATAAAAATACCAGCGATATAACTCACAAAAATTTACACTGAATTTACATGCAGAAATAAAGTAAAATTCTATTCCTACAACGGAATTTTACACCATTTTGGTAAATTTCCATCAATTATTACTGGTATTTTTATTTCCTATGATTTAGGTGGGAATTTTCATCGAAACTTTTTACAGTGTAGAAAATCATGAACAATCAGAATGTACGCTTTACGTGTTGAGAAAATTAGAATGTGTAGGTACAGCCTGGAGCATCGCTCAATCACTCGGGATGAACGTTTGAGAGGTTGCACACAATCATCGGGTTGATACTTACGCTTCATCAGATTATACCCAGCCACACTTTGATCTGTTCAAATACTGTATGTTTTGCTTAAAGGGCTTTTGTATCCCAACAGACACATAAGCGGATCATTTCAAACCGTACAAGCTAGAGATGAGTTGGGTCTTTGCAAATTTGTCGCTTTTACGAATTATGAAGAATATATTAGTAGCTGACAGACATAAGTGATCTTATAAATCATGACATTTAGTCCTGTCATGATTTCGAGATAAATGAAGTTGTATATTCCCTCGTTTTTCTATATTATATTTATCAAAGGATAGGTATCCAGTGGAGTACAATTATTATTGGGTTGAAGTTTCAGACGTCTAGTCTGACGATTTTTTTTTATTTTTACATTCATTGGAATGAAAATATTTTAAAGAATGTTTCCAAAACCCATAATTTTTATTTATTTTCTGACAGGAATTTAGAAAGCGTTTTTCGGGATTTTAAGAGATTTCTTAGAATTTAAAGGAATTTTAAAAAGATTTTCAATTATTTTAAGGAGTTTTTCAAGATTTTAAGAATTCTGATAAAATTCACGAGATTTCAAGATATTTCAAGAGATTTTAATGAACTCCATGAAATTTTGAAATATTTTAAACTATTTGAAGACATTTACAGATGATTTTAAAGATTTTATAGAATTTCAAGTAATTATAAAATATTTTAAGGGATATTGGAATGAAAATATTTTAAAGAATGTTTCCAAAACCCATAATTTTTATTTATTTTCTGACAGGAATTTACCTAGCGTTTTTCGGGATTTTAAGAGATTTCTTAGAATTTTAAAGAATTTTAAAAAGACTTTAAACTATTGCAAAAGATTTTCAATAATTTTAAGGAGTTTTTCAAGATTTTAAGAATTTTGATAAAATTCACGAGATTTCAAGATATTTCAAGAGATTTTAATGAACTCCATGAAATTTTGAAATATTTTAAACTATTTGAAGACATTTACAGATGATTTTAAAGATTTTAAAGAATTTCAAGTAATTATAAAATATTTTAAGGGATTTCATTTGATTTCTTCTAAATTAGAATAAATTCCTTGAAATATTTCTAAATTACTTAAAACATCTCGAAATCTCTTGAAAATACCTGAACTCCCTTGAATTCTTTTGAAATCAATTGAAATTCCTTAAAATCCCGTGATATCTCTTGAAATCCCTTGAAATTCCTTAACGTCGCCTAAAATCTAATGAAATCCGTTAAAATGTCTTTTGAATTCTTGTGGAATCTATAAAATTACCTGTAATATTCTCTTAATAATTCTTCAAACTCTTTTAAAAATACCTTAAATTCATGTTAAAAATGTTAAATATCCTTAAACTGTTTTTATCTTTTTAAAAAAATGCTTTGAAATTGCTTAAAATCTCTTGAAACCTCTAAAATTCTCTAAACTTTCTTAAAATCAGATGAAATCCCTTAAAATTCCTCAAATTCACTTAAAATCTCTTAAGATCCCGGACAGTTCTTGGTAAATTTCTGCTGGTAAGTAAATAAAAGTAAAAAATGTTTTTGGAACTCTTTTTGATATTCCTAATCTAATAAAATAATAAATATAAAAAATAAAACAAAATAAAAACTTCGTCAGACTATAAGAGGTCTGAAACTTCAATCCAATACAATTATTGAACTGAGCGGATTTATTTTATTTAATTTTGAGGGAAATTTCCATAAAAATTTCGGGCGCTTATGCCTTTGATATAAACCCAAAGATTAATAATTAATAATTCAAACTACAGAGGAGTAGTGTGAATATAAAAATCAAAAGCATGTATGTCTTGATATTTATCACTAGGATGTTACATTGAAATGCGCTCAAAGATCTAGAGTGACAAATTTTAATAATCTATTCTAAAAAGATGATTGAGTCGAAGTCGAAATATCGTAACGCATATTCCGCACTCCTGATTCGTCGTGTAAGTATCGATAGTGATTTTCGACAATCAGACTTTCGAGGTACTTTTATGAAATTTATAATATGTATTCTGTGGGATTTAAATAAGGAATTTAAAACTTTACAGGGAATTTTATTCAGCGGTTTCAAAAGCTTCTTTTGGTTTTTAAAAGATTTTGTAGTATTTACAAAGATTTTGGTCAAATTATAAGAGTGTTCAAAAATCTGTACGTTTTTTAAGGGTTTTCAAGACATTTCTCGATTTTTAAAAGATATTGTGGAATTTTTATGGAATTTATGGAGTTTTATGTGATTTCTAATAATTTACATAAAAGTATTTGAAGAGATTTGTCTGATTTTTAAAAGGTTTTGTGAAATTTTAAAGGATTTCATGGAATTTGATGAGATTTCTAATGATTTTAAGGGATTTTAAATGTGAAGGATTTTCAAGAAGTTTCTAGGAATTTTTAGAGATTTTTATGAATTTCAAGAGATTTGTAGTATATTAAAACGATTTTGTAGAATTGTTTGGGATTTTAGCATATTTCGTAAAATTTTAAGGGATTTTAAAGAACTTGAAATATTATTCTGAAATTTTAAGGAATTTTATAAGATTTCTAATAATTATAAGTGATTTCAAGAGATTTGTCTGATATTTAAATGATTTAGTGAGAATTCTAAAGGATTTCATTTTAACATGGATTTCAAGAGATTTTTAGGATATTAAAACGATTTTGTAGAATTGTATGGGATTTTAGTATATTTCATGAAATTCTTAAGTAATTTTAAAAGCTTTGTCAGAGTTTCATAAGGTTTTAATGAATTTGAAATATTATCCTGAAATTTTAAGGAATTTTATGAGATTTCTAATAATTTTAAGTGATTGTGAGAGATTTTTCTGATATTTAAATGATTTTGTTAGAATTTCAGAGGATTTCATGGAATTTGTTAAGATTTCTATGTAATATTTTTAAGGGATATAAAAGATATAGAGATTTTTAATTTTACCGTAAAATTTCAAGAATTTTTCTGGGAATTTTAAGAGATTTTAAAGTTTTTCATGGAATTTCAAAAGGTTTCTAGGAATTTTTAGAGATTTTCATGAATTTTAACGTGGATTTCAGAAGATTTATGAGTTTCAAAATTTTTCTCGAATATTTAAGGGTTTCCTGGAATTTGAAGATATTTCTAATAGTTTTAATGGATTTTAAAAAATATAAAAGGGATTTGAATTATTATAGTTGAATTTAAAAGAATCTCAAGAAGTTTCTGAAAATTTTAACAGATTCTCACGAATTTCAAGCGATTTCGCAGGTTTTCAAAGGTTTCATGAAATTTTTAGAGATTTTCACAAAGTTTAACATAGATTTTAAGAGATTAGAGACATAAAATATTATAAATTATATAATATTAAGAAATAAAGTAAATGAGCGCGCGAAGCGCGCGTTCGTTCTTATTAAAATTAAAGGCATAACATAACTAAAACTTTTGCACATAAGACTTAAACTTTGGCTTCTGAGTTGTCATGAAAGAAAGATATAATAATAACAAACAGCATGCAGCACATTTTAGTACACTTAACTAAATGAGACACAGTCAAGATAGTTAAGCATTGTCATGCTACATTACCTCGTGCATGCTTCATTAGTAGAGGTATTATGCATCTCGAAGTGGTTTGCGTTTACATATATGTATATGTGCATTATTCGCATAGTTCAGTGAGAGTACTTACACTAAAAATCCTCCTTACAATGCTAATCCTATTATTTGCAAATTTCACTTCGCCTTCTTTTCTTAGTAAAATTTTTCACAATAAAATTATCTACTACCTTTAAAATTCTTTAAAAACTTTTAAAATTCGTTAAAATATTCTAAAATTCATTAAAATCCTTCAAATTCTATACAATATTTTAAAAGTCATAAAAATCTCTTAAAATTCCAGGAAAGGTCCTGAAATCCCTTAAAATTCTACGATAATATTTAAAATTCCTGTATACCATTTAAAATCCATTAAAATAATTAGAAATCTTATCAAATTCCAATTTGGCTGAAGTTGCAGACGTCTAATCTGACGAAGTTTTTTCTATTTTTTTATTAATTATATTTATTGGATTATAAGAATATCAAAATTAAAGAGTTCTGAAGGATATTTTTTATTTTTATTTATTTACTAGCAGATCCGGAGTTGCCTGGGATTTTAAGAGATTTTAAGTGACAAAGGAATTCCAAGATATTTTAAGGAATATCAGTTAATTCTAAGGAACTTCAAAGAATTTTAAGAGATTTCAAGAGATTTTAAGCAACTTGAAAGGATTTTCAAAAGTGTTTAAAATGATTTAAGGATATTCAAGTGTTTTCACAAGATTTCAATACATTTTAAGGGATTTAATCATATTTTATGTAAGGAATTTCAAGGAAATTGACTCTAATACAGACGAAATGAAATTAAATCTCATGAAATAGTTTTAAATTATTTGAAATTTTTTAAATTTTCTTTAAATTTCTTAAAATCGTTTGAAATATTTCAAAATTCCATGGAGTTCATTAAAATCTCTTGAAAGCTCTTAAAGTCCCTTCCAATTTCTTGAAGTTTCTAAAATCCCTAAATATTACACAAAATCAGATAAGATCATTCAATATTTCTGGAAATCCCAATTTGAAGAAAAAAATCCTTAAAATTCTGAAAAAGTCCTCAAAATTACTTAAAACCTATTGCAATCCTTTAAAGTCTCTTTAAAATTCCTTTAGATTTTAAGAAAGCTCTTCAAATTCCAGACAACGCATAAATAAAGTAAATAAATAATATTCAATAAATAAAAATTTTAGGCTTTGGAAACTGTGGAAAAATTAAAAAAAATATTTTTATTCCATTGAATATAAAAATCGTCAGACTAGACGTCTGAAACTTCAACCCAATCAAATTCCATGAAATCTTTTTAAATTTCACAAAATTTGTTTAAAATCATTAGAATCTCTTGAATTCTCTTAAAATCTCTCGAAATATCCTGAAATGCATTAGAATTCTACGAAATCTCTGAAAAACTCTTAAAAATCTATTGAATTTCATAAAAATCACTTGAATGATTTAAAGTTATGAGAAGTGAGATAAAATAATCGTGCTCGTGTTGTTTGGTAGTTATTTAAATAACTTTATGTGGAAATAATCCACTGTAGCTAAGATGCTATTAACGAGGCGTTCGCATGCCAGACATGTTGTACACATATCTTTCACTTTCACTCTCTCTCTCTCTCTGTCTACGTTACCTTTATCGCGGTGAGGTGAATATTGCTCCAGTATATTACCCTAACGTGGACAGGATCCGAGACAGGATTCGTATCCCTTGAGAGAAACCGACGGGATGAAAGCTTGTGTTTTCTGGCATGAGAAGAACTCGACTAAAGCGAATATGGAACGATGCCATGCTTTAAATTTACAGGGAAAAGAGGAGCGTAAAAAGGGAGAAATTATGGCAATATTTAAATGAATCCGGGTTACGCCAGTTTTATTAGAATTCGTCGAATTTCAAATTTTTCGAATACTTTAGAATACTACATCAAACTTTAATCATCAATAATTTGCCGGAGGATATTTTTTTTAAAATTTCTTTCTCTAAAATTTCTTTCTCTAAAATTTCTTTCTCTAAAATTTTTTTCTCTGCTCAAAAGGTTTATGACTAGAATTACATGTCAGACATATAGAAGTAGAAGACCTCATTGATTTTTGATTCAAATGCTGAAATCTGATTTGGTCGCTGGAAGTGACGACCCTATTTCAAAGCCAGAAAATCGGAAGTGGAAGCACAGTGCATTGTAGAGGTAGTGAATGGTCTGCCGGCAAACTTGGACCACTCGACCTTTATCCTATTCTCACTTCACCGCGTCTTATATTCTCCTAAACATCCCACTTCTCTTTCAATAGAAGAAAGTACAATCCACTGAAGAAGGCTGAGTAACGTAAAAATACCGAGTGCGAAAATCCCACAAAGATGTAGAGATGTAGTAAAACGGAAGTTGGTCAAAAAAAGCACTTTAGTAATCTATCTTGGAAGTCGATAAAAGGTGCCGTGTGAAAATTTGGAAAAAAAGAGTAAATTCATCTGGGATTAATTTAAAAGCATTTTCTGTACAATTTATATGAATTTTATAATAAATTCACAATAAATACAAAAATATATTTATAAATTTCATTTATAATTAGCCAATGCCATTTTAGTCAAAGTATACATGAAGGTATACATGAAGGATCAAGGAAAATGAGACAAGTGAGTAACATCCTTGGAAGCCGGAGAAATAAGCCCTTGCTAAAACTAGATTTCGTGATATTGTCCCTCAAAGCTCATAGCAAAGCTAGAGGTCCCAACAAACGTCCTTCAGTTCTAGAAGTTGTACCTTGTGGTAATATGCACGACATACATCTGCATGTGATTATAGTCAGATAGAGAAACTGAGATTTGAAATGAGATACACATTTTGTATTATGCAAAGTTATTCGTAATCTGAGCCGGTGGTTACGGAAGAGAAACTGAAGAAATAGACGTAAAAATTAAATTAAATAAGTTATTATAAATAGGCAGAGTCCATTTATCTTGAAAAATTCTGCTATTTCGATAAAAACAGCCGATCCTCTTCCATTACCAATATTTGTATCGAGAAATCGTATAAATATCCAACTTTACAAAAATTACTGTCTACTCTCTAAATCTGAATCAGTGAAATTTCACTGATTCAAATAGCTAGAATCCGGTCACTGATAATCAGTGAAAAGTTACTGATGCATTCAGTGAACAAAAGTCACTAATTGAATCAGTACAAAGGAATAATGTGGACCGATAGTTGGCAGCAGTTGTACCTTCTTAATTTAACATTTTTTTGCAATATCTTCTTAAAAAATTGATAAAGTGACTTCGTTCTAGGTTCCTTTTAAGTATAATTTTGATAGCTTTTAATTTACTTGGACAGAAATTAAATGTTAGATGCAATTAAAAAGCAAAAGTTTCAACTAGTCTAAACTCAGACCAATAGCCTTAAACGTTCATCGAAAGTTTTTCTGAATAAAATTTTGTTTATACATATACCTTTGACACAATCAAACGTAGAAACAGTTTCATTCATGTTAAAATTAGTGAAAATCTCTAAAAATGCCTAGAAACCTCTTGAAATTCCTTCACATTTAGAATCCCTTAAAATCATTAGAAATTTTATCAAATTCCATGAAAGCATTTAAAATTTCACATAAAACTCCATCAAACCAATAAAAATTCCACAACATCTTTTAGAAATCGAAAAATTTCTTGCAAACCCTTAAAATTTGACGAAAACCTTCGAAATCTTTTAAAAATCATAAAAAGCTTTTGAAATTCCTCAAAAAAACTCCCTATAAAGTTTTAAATTCCTTATTTAAATCCCAGAAATACATATTTTAAAAGTCTTAAAAGTACCTTGAAGTCCGATTAAAATCTGATCAAAGTCGTCAAAAATTCTAAAAATTCCCAAGAACTTCTTGAAATTCTTTAAAATTGTATGACAACATTTAAAATCCCATTATCTTTCATAAAATCTTTAAAAATTCCATAAAATTTCCTTAAAATTCCTAGATTTTCAATGTTTTTCAAGTTTAGACTCGTGACAAAATGATTATTAACGAAAGCAAATTCAAAAAAATCAGGAGTGCGGAATAGGCGTTACGATATTTCGACTTCGACTCAATCATCTTTTTAGAATAGACCAAAACTAATAAGTATACTTTATTGAAATTTGTAAAGGTTATATCGATTCACTAATTAAATTAGTAAGAACTTACTGATAATCAGTGGACTATTACTGAATTGATCAGTGAAAAGTCTCAAATCACTGATTCATCAGTTAAATACTTAATCTCTAAATTTGAATCAGTGAAAATATTACTGATTTAATTAGTGATTAAGTATTTCACTGATAAATAAATATATAATATATAAATAAATATATAAATTCAGGGTAAAAAAGAGATGCTTTTGTTTCAGGAAAATTATTGAACCAGGACCAAAAATGTCGGTCGAGGTAAAAGCTGGACGACCCACAGTGCCGACAATTCCACAATCAAAGAGGCCGACTGTACTCATTTATACTACTGGTAAGAACAGTAATTTGGACATGAAAAGAATTTTCAGTATTTTCCCGGTACGTGGTTTTAAACCCTTATGAAAAAATATTGTAGGGAAATCATTAGTATTTTAATATTATTTGTTTGTTTAATCGAGAATAATTTTAGGAAACACATAGAAAAATCATTATAGAGAAATCATTATAGAAATATCATTACAGAAAAATAATTATAGGAACAAATAATACGAAATAGTACTTTTTCAGTACGATACCTAATTTCAGTTTTAAGAAAGTAGAAAACTTCTTACTTGTATACCAATTGGAACACGCGATTCCCTATTCCAGAAGGTCTTCGTAAAGGTCGTCACTGACGCTTTTAGGTAAAATGAGAAATCACTACATATACTCATGGAGAAGTCTTCCCTCACGTGTCTTGTCTGTATAGCCATGTGATAATTAAAGGGAAGGACTGCGGTAATTATATAAAACAGAAGTCGATATTTCAGCTGTATGATAATGAATATAAATGATCTCAAAGGATTTCAAGAGATTTTACAAGATTTCAAGGGATTTCAAGAAATTTTAGCGAATTTCTGGAGATGTAACCGATTTTAAAAGATCAAAAATCATTTTTTATATTTTCAAAATATAGTTACTTCCAAATCTTAAAACTTTTTTGAATATTTTTTAATTGCTTAAAATCGCTTGAAATTTTGTGAAAAATCCTTTTAAATTCTTTAGTATCGTTTAAAATTTCTTGGAGTACTTAAGGGCATGTATTACTTACCCGATCCCTACCTTACCGACATTTTTTCCTCTGTAACGCTACGTCTACATTTATAAAGATATCAAAATGAAAATTTATAAAATTAAGGAAAATATGCTAATATATGTTTGTCTGGTCTTAAATTTTTGTAAAAATAAAAAAAAACTTTTTGAAAAATTTTTTTTTTAAATGTCAATATTTAGGACCAGACAAACGTACTTTAAGGCTTTAGCTTCAAATATAGAAATTTTCAATGTGGTATCTCAATAAATGTAGACGTAGCGTTACAGAGAAAAAAATGTCGGTAAGGTAGGAATCGGGTAAGTAATACATGCCCTTAAACAACTTTTTTAATTACATACTTGAAATTCTTGAAACTTATAGGAATTCTTCTGAAATTCCTTAAAATTATTTGAAAGAGTAATTACGACAGAGAAGCAAAAAATGGTTAATTCCTTATCTCAATTATCACTTTAAAAGAAATAAATTTGAACTGCGAGATAAGTCTCATTTATTTAGAAGTTTCTACATCATTATATATAGATTCCCAATCAAGATTCATGCACGAAGAGAAGCGCTGGAACTCTGGAAGTCTGATCTTGGCACTGATGACCCTCTCCTGGCGATGACGTAGACCTAAAAGAGAAATTACTTCTGCTGTCTACATCTTTTCTTTCTCAATAGAAATATCAGGGCGAGATAAAAAGAAAAGAAGACAAAGAAACGAGAATAATAGAAATTATAAAAAAGGACAATAATAATGAGGTGGCAAGGTAGAAAAAAATATATTATAGGTAGATACATATTTAATTTTAAATTAATATGTGGGCTTTCTGACCCCTGCCCCTCGGTTTTCAATATGTAAATTTCGCTCGTAAACAAACTTGTGGTTAAATATTTCACTGTTTTTGTTTTACATAATAAAACTTTTTTCCTGGTTGTTGTGGGTAGATAAAATTACATATTTTTTCCACTATACTACGTGTCTAGTACAAAAATGTTTTCCTGTGCCCAGCTGAACCATATGATATCAAATAAGCCATAAAAACTCACAGAAAACTGTATAAAATATAAAATTTGTTACTCAAAAATGTGGAAAACTTAAGTCAAGATAAGCATTGTAGTTCTTTATTAATTCCTGGCAAGTGGAATGCTATCATAAAATCATTTTAAGAGCATGTGCTACTTACCATAAAACAAATTCAGTTTCGTCTATTTTTCATCTAGTTTGACCCTTTTGCACAAAGGGAAATTTTAGTAAACATTTTTTCTACACTGAGAAACTCTATGTTAGAAAAATTACTAATATCGATAGCAAGTAAGGGCAAAATCCCAAAATTGAGATATTTTAATACAGAAAATAATAAATTTTACTATTTCAGTAGTAATTTTTCCTATTTAAATAGTAAAATTTATCATTTTCTGTATTGAAATGTCTCAATTTTTGGATTTTGCCCCTACTTGCTATCGATATTAGTAATTTTTCAAACACAGAGTTTCTCAGTAGATAGTACTTTCTGATGGAATCTTTGATCTCAGTCAGGTTGAAAATATCTCACTTTAATACTTTTATACTTTTGTACCATGATTTCTATTTTTTGGAAATAAACAAAAAAAATCGAATCGAACAAAATTTGTCAGAATAAACGTCTGAAATAATTTCAGTCTGACTTAGGGGCTCTCCTTAAATTACGTAAGGTTTTTAGGTGGGGGGGGGGGTAAGCATTTTTCTATGCTGACCTTACGAGGGGGGGGGTACGTGTTCAAAAAACTTTCTTACGTAAGATTTTTTCTTTTTGAAAATCACTGAAAATCAAACTTATAAGAGGTATTTAAAAAAAATAACAAAATGTTATATTTCATGTAATTTTTTAATCTCTCCTTTAAAGTCTAAAATGTTTGTTTGAAAAGAATCGACGTTTTTATATTGTCTCACACGACAACATGAAGAACAAATTTATTCAAAAAAAAAATTACATAAGATAAGATAAGGGGGTACGTGGGTCAAAATACCAGAAAACATCCTTACGTAATTTAAGGACGGCCCCTTATAGAAAATCGTTTATTGCCCAGAAACTTAAACACTTCAAGGATCATATGAGGGTTTTCGACCTTCCAGAAGTAGAATTACACCCTGCTGTTCAGTGGCCAGAGGATGTAATTTAATTAGAGAATCAACGGGCAAGTGATTACTGTAAAGGGCGATAGCAGAAAAGGGTCTGGCTGCAGAATTATACGGCATCTTTAATAGGACTTTTGAAAGAGCAGTTTTACCATATTTACAGAAGTTTTAATAGTATTTTGGGTTTAGCAAGTTAATAAAGAATTCTACGCACAAATATTATTTTCATTTAATGGCCATAATCTTCACCCTACAATTTCAGTAAAAATATCTAGGGTAAGAGTTTAGTAGAGTTTCAACCCTACTAACTTTGATGTGTATTTTGCCACCGGAAAAAAGTTCTCCAAAGGAAAATAAGTTGCTTTGAAACCTGAGGTTGTTTTTAAACAGAAAATTGCAAAAATATGCATTATAAAGAACTTTAGGCCAATAATAAAATTATTACCCCAGTAAATAACTACTAGCAAGAAAACTTTTTTATTATAATTGATTAAACAGAATATTCAAAAATATTACCTTTTTCTAATAAATTACTATAATAGTTTAAATCATATTCTAAGGGAAAATATTTCATATATTGTTGTTTCATATATTTTTCTCATTTACAATCCTGAGTTATGTATTTCGTTAGGCGTAATTGTCCGAAAAATTGCTAAAGGAATTTTATCCCAAATAATGTAAAAGGATATCCATCATGTCGCCTGACAGAGACAATATCCAAAATGCGATTTCTGGTATACTGAAAATTGTCGCATAAAAGAGAAATGAGGGGTAGCAAACTGTCTAAGCAATAGGCGCAGAATGTGAAAACAAATAGGGGATCGAGATATTGATGTAAGTGGATTTCTCAAATAACTGTAATATCTGACAAAGGGTGTCGTGAGACTTTTGTATGGACTTGCTAAGCGATTTTCTTGTCAATGTAAAAAAGAAGCTGACGTTTATTGACTTCGCAATGAGGATGAAATATTATACCTCTTTTGGTTATTTTCGCTGAAATTTAGAGTTTCGTCCAACATTGATTTGGACAATTAAATGACAATAACGAAAACTTCTGTATAGATAAAATATTTGTTGAATATATACATATATTTAATTCATATTATAAAATTCAATTTTGAGTGAGCTTTTAGAATATGTAAATTCATACCCAAATAGCATTCATTGGTCTGAAATGCCAAAATAATTGCTGAGTGGGTGTGCCAACTGTACTACTTAATTTATGCTCTCACAAGGTCCCCTGGTATTTCATATTCCTAATTCACAGAACTGGCCTCCCTAAATTATTGCTCGGGAAATAAATTACTCGGCATATTAGGATTAATTCTTGCCCATAAAGGCATAAGTTTTACCTATAAATGAATTTCAACTTTGAATACTTGGTACTTTACCAAAGTGTTATAATTCCTGTTTCACAATTCAGAATTATTTTCAGATTTTCCATAATTTACCAAAGGGAAAGAAGTCCAAAATCCCCTAATTTACATATTTTACTATACTTCTGTTATTTGCAAATTTTACATGTCGAAAATGAATTTTTTAATTTTATTCGCTCGCTTTTACGAAATACGTATTTTAAAAGTGATCTGAAATTGAATTTCTGATATTTTCCTTCAACACATAATTGTGTTATTCTATGCCATTAATGTCGTAGCTGTAAAAAGCTGTAAAAACGTATTTTAGAAGTGGATCTTCATTTTGAAGAGACACTTAACATAATAACGTTTTTCAAAAATCTCATTATCTATAATGGATTCTGAGATGCAGTATTTTCACGAAAAAGCATGTAAAAAATTCATATCAAAGTTTGCTATTTGCAAACTTTTTGAAATATTTAACAGTTCAATTTCTCTTTCCGTAGATAATAAAGAGTAAAAATTTTAAAAACGAATCAGTGAGTTGAACATTGTTTTAAATTTAAAACCTAGGAGAAATAACTCCTCTCATATCTGAATAAAAAGAGCTCTCTTTAACTCTTTAAAATAATTCTTCAGAGGCGCATTTTCATTTTACACAGAATACAAATTAGTATCGCTAAAGTAAATCTTTTTTTAAAGTTTTTGAACTTCATATATAAAGCTCGCAAAAATTTAATAAAGAATTTAAGAATTTAATTAACTTCTCAATTCTATCTTTTTATCTCTCTACCTTCATTTCGAGATGAAATGTTCGCGAAAAGAGACAAACTACAGTAATATATGACTTTTCAGAGTGGACGAACAATTTCGACCGATGTATGGATATAAAGTGTAACAAGTGTACTAAGTTGGTTTTACAAGTGCCAAATTAGATTTTAAAGTAGCAATTTTTGACAAACGTAGACGTCAACAAACACTTGAACGTAATCAATAATTGCAATGGTGGCTTATCACACTTGCGGAAAGGGATTGATTAGGCTACTAAATTGCCGCATTGCCTGCAGGTGAAATGCGTTGTTCCGCTTTCGTTTGAAAGCTGAACAATGAGAAGTTATTCTGGTTCGCTGGAGCTTTTCCACTAGTAACGAAGATATGTGTGCGCAACTATATACACCAATAATCTTTGCACTACTCGCTGAAAAAAATTTTTGTTTCCCTTTTTACATTCATCCATTTTTTCACGTTGTAATAATTTATAACGACACGTTTGGGACTTCCCAGCAGGCTGTGACTGACGCAATATTATTACAGAGCGGACGTCGTTTAATTAAACTTTTAATTTCCTACTTTGCCGTTCAGATATAAAAACTCCAAGTTGCGGGCTTGAATTTCCATTGTTAATTAGAAAAAGAGAAATATATATCAGTTAAACCAAATATATATCAGCCTTAAACCAAAATAATTCTGAAACTTAATCTAGTTTGTATAATAATAAAATAATACATCTTCAAATGTATATAAAGTAGCGATTTCACCACTTCTGGGAAACATTTTATAATTCCAATTTCCCTGGAGCTGAAGAACCTTTTCCTTCCCTTCACAATCCGGATTTGTGTTGTAGCGGATTATACGATTTATGGAAATTATTTCTTTCTCTCCCGCTTTTATAATGGTCGGAAACCACTTGTGATCCGAGAGTATTTAGAATTGCTGAGAGGAAATATTGTGATATTGTGAATGTTGATAAATAGAGTATAGATATTTCCTTTTTAGTTTGAAAAGAGGCATTATCCCTACATTTCACCCTCTCGATATTATAAGAAGTTTCATGATACTGGCTTACTAAACATGGTCCTTTACTACTGAATCTCACTGGCTGACTGCACATTGACCTGTCCTACTCCCTGCTCATCCCTCTCCGCTCAATTCTCCCCCTCAGAATATATTCAGAGTAAAATACTAAAATATAATGATGATTCAAGAATTTGTATTATATATTTCGTTTAATTTTTCAAGAAAGAATCTACTAATCGTAAAGTAAAAAAAAAGTGGAAATAAAATGAAACTTCCCTTCAGTGAACATTAAACTAATTTAATTTAAAAAAAAGGTTTTTTACTCTCCCGAACTTTAGAGCCTATAACCCTTGAGAATTTCTCTGTATAGGGTGGGTTCCACTTAAAAGGAATGTTGTATCGATCGAGGAAAGTAGGAGGAAAGAAACGAGGATCAAGTTCAACACGTAATCCTGGGCACACAATTTCGTGTATCTACAATGAGTTTTAGTACCTTGATATATATTTTAGAAGTATATAAGCGCTGCCCTTCACAGCCCTAGGCCAACCAAGAAATAGGCCACTTTCAACACGAGCATATGGGCCAGTGTGATTTAATCAGAGTAGTTTACCTTCATACAACATTTGCATCCACTTGCATCGTGAATACTTGAATACTGCATCGTGATTTCATCAAAATACAGGATGCCAGTTAGTTCACGGCCTCGTCTCATCAGGATTTTCAAGTAGAAAATAGCGTTTCTACTTTATTCTCAAAAATTGATTAGTATTCAATATTCTCTTAACAAAATTTATTATTCAAATGTTGGGTGATATATATTTTTCTGATTCTCTATGGGAAACTATATGGGAAAATATTTTCTCATATATGGGACTTTATTATTTCACAGGAAACCTCACTTGTATTATTAGTAACTCTAGTTATATGAATTAGAAAAAAAGTTTGTTTGAATCAAATAAACGTATATTTGCCTCAGAGATATTTTTTCTTTGATTTTTTTGATTCAAAGAAATTTTCTTTTTAATTCAAAGAAAAAATATCTTTGAATCAAATAAATTTTATTTAATTCAAAGATATTTTTTGTTGGCTCTGAGGTAAATATACGTTTATTTGATTTAAACAAACTTTTTCTTTGAGTGAAACGAGCGAGTATATATTAAATGTAAATTATCTCTGTGAAATAATAAATCCCCAAAGAAGTTAATTTCAGTTTCTTTTAATATTAATTAATAATATAAACTATAATATAAACTTAATATTAACTTATAATTCTCGCTTGCTTAAAATTCTATTTTTTGCAATATTTTATATAAAAATTGAAAAAGTGACTTTGTCCTGGGCTCATTTTAAGCAGAATTTTGACAGCACTTAACTTAATTTAAAAAGACGTAATCCTTGATGTAATTACATTTAAGAAAACTTAAACAATCATCGAAAACCAAATGAACTCACAATTCTGACCAGCTTAGCGAGTTTACCCATTTTTCGCAAATGTTCCCAAATGTTCCCAAATAAGAGTTGCCGCAATGTGACAGGTCAGAGGCTTATCTCGACACGTATTGGCTTCAGAGAAAAATGCTTTAGATAAAAGTTGTAGCTCGTAAAAAAGTACATCTTTTATTCTGAATACATTTGTCCTGAAAAACCATATTATTATTCGAGAAAATATATACGATATAAAAGGCATATTTTTTCGCGTTCTACAATTTTGGTTCAATATGTTTCTCTAAAACTGATATTCACTGAGATAAAGTGGAAAAAGGTGAAATATAAAGTTTTTTTTTTAATTTTGACCTTGGAAATATTATTTGTAACAATACATATATGGATGATTGCCACACAATTTATTGGGCTGAAGTTTCAGACGTCTATTTAGACGAATTTTTTTTTTACTTAAAGATTCTCAATGCTTTTGCAAACAATATTTTTGATTGCTGATGAAAAATCATAAAAAAGGATAATTTGTCTGAGTAGACGTCTAGAATTCAACATACCCCTCATTACTAATTTTGAATATCACAAAGAAAACTAAATTAGCAGCACATAATTCTAGATATCTAATTAGGACTAATTCAGCAAGCTTAAATTAGTTCCTTCAACAGGTATTTTCACCATACTGAAATTTTAGCAAATTTCCTAAAATATATCACATCCTCTACAAAGTTAGCACTCTGCACACAGCAGAAAGTCAATTTTCGAGTAAATTAACTTGGCAACCAGACTCTATTATGCGCCCTAATAGGAAAAATGATGCAGGTTATTGCATTTGGGCCACCAAAATCAATAACGTGACGTTGCTCGAACAAATTTTGCAATCCAAATTATTAAAATTTATGCTATACTGACTTACATATATCACCACATGAAAGTAAATGAGCAATGTAAAAAAAATATATAATTAAAAAAAAAATTGCCCAATTTGTTTGATAAATTATACCTTCTTCGATTTATATATGTTTTCAGTATCCCCAGAGAGCATAATCGTGCCGATCGTTTCCTGTATTCTCGGGTTTCCACTTCTGGCTCTTTTAGTGATTTGCTGCCTGAGGAGAAGAGCAAAACTCGCCCGTGAAAGAGCGAGGAGAAGAAATTGCGATCTCGACCACGGTGCTCTCAGCTTGGTGCGATTCAGCCCAGTGCACCGTTTAGGTAAGAAAAAACCTTCAAACTAAAAAGAAAAAAATGAAAAAACAAGAGTGGAAAAAATGGGACACTATTCTCATAAGAATTCTTTCATTTCGTTCTTGCAAAAAAGAAATGACTGGAAGCGCAAATAAAGATAAAGTGCCTCCAGTGCGAAACAAACAATGATGTAAAAACTTTCAAAAAAATGTCTCTGCTGAAACTCTTTCCTTGTTTCCTGAATCTCTGATGAATTAACTTTACATGAATTAAATATTAGTGAAATTTAAATACTTCTACAAAAAGTATTGACTATTTACATTTCTTGTTATTTTTAAAAATTGCAAGAGGTTGAGCAAAGGACATTATTTAATAATAGAGTCACTAAAAATTCTTCGAATTTAAGAACGAGTGTTATTTCGAGATTCTCGGTGATTTATAGATAGAAGATAGTTTCATTGATAAACTGTGAGGGCATTGAAATCCAGAATTTGATAGGAATAGTACCTGGAATGTTATAACCACCTCCGAATATTAATGTAAGTGTGGTAACATAGTGAGGCACCATATGGCTCCCTTGTAATAAAATAGGTAGAGCTTTCAGATTCCAGAGTTCTCAGCAAGGGAAATATGAGGTACTTCGATCAGGTGACATTTTCAAATGTAATCGAGGCTCTTCAAACATTTGAAATTGAAAACACTCAAACATACAAACGACCAAGAACTCGTGTAAAAGTTCCCAACAATCACTTCCCACACAGATATCTTGCATGTGACTTCGATTTTAAAAGAGGGCTTTCCACGTGGATGTGATATGGAATACCCAAACATAAAGGGAGTGCAGAGACAGATTGAAACTTGAATTGAATATTCCGGGTCGTCGTGCTTTGCCTGCGAAAATTTTTATGACTTCGACTGAAGGGGGTACTCTGAAAAGGAAATAATAAAGTAATGTACAAATGGAAGAATAAAAGGAATGGAGTTATGCTGAAATTTATTACTCTTTATGTAATTAGGTTTAAAAAGTATTCAAACATAAAGTTTATGTGTTATTTCACAATGTTCAGCAGTTTTTTTATGATAAAAGTCATGTTACTAATACTTACTGAGAGCACGATTGTCAATCTGAAATTGGAAAGACGTGTGAAGACATAAAACAGTTCAAGAAAGCTAAAACCCCTGACTAGACACAACCCTGTAACTACTATAGCTTGACCTACTATCCTGGAACAAGATTTACGAGACTGAATCCCTAACAAATGGCAACCCTATATCGAATACCTTTACGAGCATATGTAGCTAACCTGGGCAGCAAAACTGAAGTTACTGCTCGTATTTCAAAGAAAATTATGGCCAAATATTGAACAATGACAGATATGAACTCTCAAAGTCTACTTAAAGTCTACATATCTAATGTCCACATAAATTCCCAATATGTATTAAAAAACAGTCGATGCAATGCCTGAAAAGTTCCGAACATTTAAGTAAACGAATTTTCGTATTGATTGCATTTTAAACTATGTATGTATTTTTATTAAAAAGGTAAATTTTTAAAATAAAAATAGATGAGAAATAGGTTTTTGAAAACATTGAAACAAACTTACAACAACAAAATGGAAATATTAAATTTGCTTTTGAATAAATTCAAAATAGGCGACGACATGTAAAGAATCGTTTGTACGATGTTTTCTGATAATTTAAAAGCTCACCTTACGTTACCCGAAGGCGGAGGTTTCATCCAGTCCCTTGTTTTGGATCTGCCAATTATCTACTAGCAAGGACTCTTCTAATCTGAACTGTCTTCATCACCTCCGTTAAACGTTATATTTGAAAGACGAGTTCGTGAGATTGAAATCTCTGCATCAGAATATTGGTAACGAGAACCTGTTAATTATTTTCTGATGACAACGCACAGTTTACGATGGAGGATAAAAATGTGAAATCCGAAATTCGATTAATTTAATAGCTATTCTGTTTGTATTTTTCAGCTGGAGTTGAAAGGCCTGTGAGACCAGTTTCGTTGAGAAGCGACAGGGGTTCAAGAGCTTTTCCAAGTTTGGAATTAGATACGGTTGTTGAAGAAAGATCCGATGCTGAACAAAGTACTGCATTGGAACTTAGTAGTCCTGACTAGCAGTTAGCTCTGGCACCACCTGGGTAAGGAAATAATACTTCTATATTCTTCAAATTCTGATGACATTTTAATCTGAAAAAGAAGAGTTTTATAGAAGTTTAATAAATATCTCTGTCGTAATTATGAAAATTATAAATTTTCGCAGGTCTCTAAAAATAACAAGATCTGTTCCGGTGCCACTTGATCACAGTCCATTGTGGACAGCATTAACTCACGCGAACACAGTAACTGCTACGAATGACACCTAGCAGGAGCCCGAAGGCGGAGGTTTCATCCAGTCCCTTGTTTTGGATCTGCCAATTATCTACTAGCAAGGACTCTTCTAATCTGAACTGTCTTCATCACCTCCGTTAAACGTTATATTTGAAAGACGAGTTCGTGAGATTGAAATCTCTGCATCAGAATATTGGTAACGAGAACCTGTTAATTATTTTCTGATGACAACGCACAGTTTACGATGGAGGATAAAAATGTGAAATCCGAAATTCGATTAATTTAATAGCTATTCTGTTTGTATTTTTCAGCTGGAGTTGAAAGGCCTGTGAGACCAGTTTCGTTGAGAAGCGACAGGGGTTCAAGAGCTTTTCCAAGTTTGGAATTAGATACGGTTGTTGAAGAAAGATCCGATGCTGAACAAAGTACTGCATTGGAACTTAGTAGTCCTGACTAGCAGTTAGCTCTGGCACCACCTGGGTAAGGAAATAATACTTCTATATTCTTCAAATTCTGATGACATTTTAATCTGAAAAAGAAGAGTTTTATAGAAGTTTAATAAATATCTCTGTCGTAATTATGAAAATTATAAATTTTCGCAGGTCTCTAAAAATAACAAGATCTGTTCCGGTGCCACTTGATCACAGTCCATTGTGGACAGCATTAACTCACGCGAACACAGTAACTGCTACGAATGACACCTAGCAGGAGCCCGAAGGCGGAGGTTTCATCCAGTCCCTTGTTTTGGATCTGCCAATTATCTACTAGCAAGGACTCTTCTAATCTGAACTGTCTTCATCACCTCCGTTAAACGTTATATTTGAAAGACGAGTTCGTGAGATTGAAATCTCTGCATCAGAATATTGGTAACGAGAACCTGTTAATTATTTTCTGATGACAACGCACAGTTTACGATGGAGGATAAAAATGTGAAATCCGAAATTCGATTAATTTAATAGCTATTCTGTTTGTATTTTTCAGCTGGAGTTGAAAGGCCTGTGAGACCAGTTTCGTTGAGAAGCGACAGGGGTTCAAGAGCTTTTCCAAGTTTGGAATTAGATACGGTTGTTGAAGAAAGATCCGATGCTGAACAAAGTACTGCATTGGAACTTAGTAGTCCTGACTAGCAGTTAGCTCTGGCACCACCTGGGTAAGGAAATAATACTTCTATATTCTTCAAATTCTGATGACATTTTAATCTGAAAAAGAAGAGTTTTATAGAAGTTTAATAAATATCTCTGTCGTAATTATGAAAATTATAAATTTTCGCAGGTCTCTAAAAATAACAAGATCTGTTCCGGTGCCACTTGATCACAGTCCATTGTGGACAGCATTAACTCACGCGAACACAGTAACTGCTACGAATGACACCTAGCAGGAGCCCGAAGGCGGAGGTTTCATCCAGTCCCTTGTTT
>UCOH01011812.1:0-15568 GCA_900474275.1 Synergus japonicus | reverse complement strand
TAAAGCAACAAAAAGTTTTGTTGTTTCTAAAGCAACAAAAAGCTTTGTTGCTTCTGAAGCAATAAAAAGTTTTATTGTCTGTACAAAACAGGTTTCTCAGTATACCACGAGGATTTCCTTGAGAATTTCTTCAATAGGGATGAAATCTAGATGATGCACGATGATTTTGTCTCTGACGAGGACGTGGGTAAACTGCGGTAACATAATCGAAGTCTTCGTTCTGCACTATATAGCAAACACGAGTATTTCTATCCATAAATATATTCATTGGTCCAGTTCCACGTGATATATAAACACCGCCATTTGGCAATGGTACTTCAGTCCCAAATGGTCTATTTGGTACATTTCTACGAAAAGGACTTATTCCACTTGGAGGAGGATCTCTTCTTGGTTCTCCATTTTCCTCTGCAACTAGAATTAAATAAAGGGACGAATTAAAAAATATTAAAAAATTTGACTTGAAGATTGAATTCTTTTTTTTTTATTTTTAAATATGTATTCCAAATTTAATGCTTTAAATTTACTACACTAGACGAAAAAAAAAAGAAAGAAAAACAGTTACAAATTTTGAAGTATATCAAATAACTGTACTTGCATTATATTAAATGTCTAATGTCTATTTATTTATCTATTTATCTATATTTATCTGTCTATCTATTTACTCATTTTAAATTGTAAGTTTTTTCCTAATTTCTATTAAAAAAGCCAGAAATATGCGGATTCCATTGCATTTGTGACCCACAAAGGATTAAAAAATTTTCTTTTACCTCCGTTTGGTGAATCCGGATCATCTTGTTGTGATAGACTTACATCTGTAAGAAAAATAACAAAATGATAATTAGTGATATTATTGTTTATAAGCAATTTTTTTTAATTTGTCGACTTTGTGCTTGAGTAACCTTTCGAGGACGTTTTTCTCTGAAAAAAATACCGAAGCAATTATTTAAGCAAACTCAAACTACAAAAAAACCTAATTTCTGAAAAATAAAAAAGTTCGGAAATTTCAAATTCCCATTAGTTCAAATTGCTTAAAATGAAGAAAAAATATTATATTTGACTATTTTGGAGAATTGTATAATGATTCCAGATATTTTAGGTGACTAGGTGATTTTACCAATAGAATTGAAAAAAACAGCCAAGATAAAGACTAAAGCACAAAAAGTAAACTTCATCTTTCTCTTGTAATTAAAGATGTCTTCAGAAGCGATTGAAAAATCTATAAGAATATTTACTCTCTTCAAAAAATACCTGTACACATATTTATGTCCAAATAAACAATTCTCTATCTATTTTATAATAAAAAGTTGCCAAAACATTAATAAAATTGTTTATACAGCTGGCATAGAGATATTGGAATTTTATTGTAAGACTCAGATATTGGAGGATATATTATGTAGATACTGCAACCATAAAAGTTATATATATATATATATATGTGAATAAGGAAAATAATAAAAATTTTGTTATATACATATAGATTAACCTAATATCATATAAAGTGTTCCCAGTTTTATACGAAAAAATTTAATTAAATTATGTATTTCTTACATATAATTTATATTTTTATCTATTATTTTAAATTTAATTAAATTAAATTACAGCTTTGAATGCTTGGCATTGTTTAACATTATATTTTATGATTAAAACAAAATTTTTTAAAGGGTTTTCAAGAAATTTTTCAATTTTTAAAAGATGTTGTGGAGTTTTTATGGATTTGATGGAATTTTATGAGATTTCTAACAATTTACATAAAAGTATTGCAAGAGATTTTTCTGATTTTTAAAAGATTTTGTGAAACTTTAAAGGATTTCATGGACTTTGATAAGATTTCTAGTAATTTTAAGGGATTCTAAATGTGAAGGAATTTCAAAAGGTTTCTAGGAATTTCTAGAAATTTTAAGAAATTTTAAAGATTTCGACGAATTCAAAAGATTTTTAAACTCTTTATGAAATTTCCAGGAATTTAAAACGGTTTGAAGGAGTTTCAGGAGGTTTGAAGGAATTAAAAATTTTAATTTAAATTTAAAAATTTTTATTTTAAAAGATTTATAAAAATTGCGAGGGATTTTATGTAATTTTTCGATATTTTTAATAATTTTAAAGGGACTTTAAATGTGAAGGAATTTCAAGAGGTTGCTAAAAATTTTTAGAAATCTCTTAAAGTTCTTTGAAACCTCAAAATCTTAAAACATTTCAAATCCCTTAAAATTACCTAGCTCTAAAAAATCTCTTAAAATATTACGAATTCCGTTAAAATTCGTAAAAATCAGTTGAAAATTGTCAAAACCTTTGAAATTGATTAAAATTCGTTAAAACATCTTAAAATTCCTAGAAACCTCTTAAAAATCCTTAAAAATTCATTAAAAAAACTTCAGAATCATTAATCTCTTAAAGTCCATGTTAAAATTCTTGCAAATCTCTAAAAATTCATTAGAAATTTTATCAAATTGCATGAACTCCTTAAAAATTTTTTTAAATCTGTTAAAAATGAGAAAAATCTCTAGTAAACCATTAAAATTTTACAAAAACTTTCGAAATCGTTGTAAATTCTACAAAATCTTTTAAAAAATATAAAAATTTCTTGAAATCTCTCAATAAAATTCCCTGACAAGTTTTAAAATCCTTTAAGTCACGTAAAATATTTTAAATGTCATAAAAAACCCTTGAAATCCGTTTGAAATCTGATCAGTCCTGAAAACCTCTTAAAATTCAAAGAAACTTCTTGAAATTTTTTAAAATTTTACAGTAAACATTTAAAATCCCTTCATATCATTCAAAATCCATTAAAAGTATTAAACATCTCGTCAAATTCCATGAAATCCTTTAAAATTATTAGAAATCTCAAAAAATTTAATAAAATCCGTAAAAATGCGATAAAGTCTTTTTAAAATTATTATAATCTCTTGAATTCTCTTAACATTCCTGGAAATTCGATGATAATATTTTTAATTTCTTAAAATTTCACAAAAACCTTAGAAATCACTTTACGTTTGTGAAAATCTCTTAAAAATCCACAAAAACTTTTAAAACTTAGAAAAATTTCTTGAAAGCCTTAAAAACTGTAGAGCCTCTGAAATCTTTTTGAATTCTACTAAATCTTTTAAAAATCGTAAAAATCTATTGAAATCTCTCAATATAATTTCTTGACAAACAAATGTCCTAAAATTCCCAGGAAAATTCTTGAAATTTTAAGGTAGCATTTGAAATCTCCTTAACAAAAACAAAATAATCACGCGCGTTTAAAGTTTTGAACACAATTATTATGCAAATAACAATATTATTTTTGAACTTACGCTGAATCATCGATTCCGGGTCTATAAATGTTACCTTCCTTCGCCTTATCAGCTTATCATCTTTTCTTTTTAATTTTTCACTTTTTCAGTGTCGACTCCACTCTAAGTCGTATATTTTGAAAAATAGTGCTCGGATAGATTTGAAAATTTTCAGAGAATACTTTTGAAATGTTGTACTTTCAGAATATGGAATAAAAAGAAATCGATTTTTTGAAATTTCTAAGTGTACGTAACGCCTTAATCTTAATTTGCTCTTATCTCGGTTTCAAACACAAAAAGGTATTCAAATTAAACACTTTTTGACTTTATACACAGATATTTATTTCAAAGAAGAGTACGCATACACAGCGATAATATATGTATATAAATATCTAATTCCAATAATTACTAAATAAGATGGTGTTCGATATCTACTTTAGACTTTTCTTCAAACTTTGGATTCAGCACAATTAAAAAAAATTGAATAAAGAGAATTCGACTACTTACAAATTTATTTATTCATGTAATTTTAGAATTCAATCTTCACGGACTTTCTGGTCCGAAAAAAAAACACGAAGGTTTCCTTGGAGATATTTTCATCAGAGGCGACTTATTTATTAGTCTCTAATGGTTTGGTGTGTCATGTTTCAGGTGGGAAAATTGTGCTGAAATGCTGAAGGTCATGGTTCTGCACTACATGGCAAACAAGAGAATTTGCATTCAGAAATATTTCAATCGGTCCAGTTCCACGTGATACGTAAACACCGCCATTTGGCAATAGTACTTCATACCCCCTCGGTCTATTTGGTAGAATAGAATAAGGTTTTCTTGGGTTTGCAGGAAAACGAACGTGGATGATTCTTGGCTCTCTTCTTTTCCCTGCAATTAGAATATCTATTCTGTTTCAACTATTTTAAAATTATAAGTTTTCAAAACATCTGTCTTCAAATTCATAAACATTTTTTTTGCTATGTATTTAAGTATCTACTAGAACCTTAAATTTTATATTTTTATTACAATAAGCTGTCCAAACCATCCGAAATCACGACCAGTCGATTTGGAACACATCTGTACATTTTAGGTCTTTAAAACATTTAGCCTTCCATTTACCTTTTTTTATTCCCCTCATCTGACAACTAAGAAAACACTTCTCGACTACCTCTCTGTTCTTAATTTCAACTTCGGGGGTTTTTTCTCAAATTTGTTAAACTTCGATAATTCTCGTGAATAATTGGAAATGAACTATCAGTCTTCAGACCTGGTCACGCTAAAAGACTGACAACCTGTTACAACCTTACCTCTGACAAAATCCTTTCATTAATATTTCATGAAAACTCTTAAATTTTCACGAATTGATTTAAAAGTCCTCAAAATCATTTCAAATCCTTTAAATTCCTCAAAAAACTTTGAAGTCTTTTCAAATTCCTAAAACTCTTAAAATTTTCGACAAGGTTTCAACTTCCACAAAATCTTTTGAAAATCTCTTGACATACTTCAAAATTCCACAAGGAACTTTAATACAGTATAACTTCCATAAGAGCTCCCTCCATAAGAGAGCCAGTGGCCTTGATAAGCTCGGAATTCTTACCCCTAACTGCCTGTAGTGGCTCTCTTATGAAGGTTGTACTGTATTTCTTACAATAAGTCAAAATCTCTTAAACTTATTGGAAACTTATTGAAATTCCTTAATTTTTAAAATCCTGTAAAATATCATAAATTCTTTAAAATATATTAAAATTCCATCAAATTCTTTAATTTCACAAAATCTCTTACGAATCATAAAAATCTTGTGAAATCCTTTAAAATTAAATAAGAAAAACTTTTAAATTCCCTAACATAAATTAAAATCTTTAAATAAAAATTCTTGGAAACAAAAACCTCAACAAATGTTTTTAAAATCAAAAATAATTTTTGAAATTTGTTTTAATTCCATGAGGAATATTTCATATCTTTAAAATCATTTGATAATAAATATTTTTTGCTAAAACTAGGCCATTTACCTTCATCTGTAAGAAACGGAGGTAACTAGCTTAATTTTAAATAAAAATATTTATTATTGCGAACATAAAGTTGCGGAAACCAAATTTGCTCTTATGGTAATTATCACATGCCCTTAAAAATGTCAAAATTTCGTTAAATTTTTACAAGCTTTTTAAAATTCCTTATAATAAACTTCAAAATCTCTTAAAATACGTAAAGATCTCTTAAAATTCTTGAAAAGATTTTGAAATTACATAAAATTCGACAAAATCTTTTATAAATCATAAAAACCTTTGAGATTCTTTCAAATTTCAATAAAAACCTTTAAAATCACTGTTAAAAAATAAAAATTTCTTGAAATTTTTTGAAATTCCACGAGAATATTTTATTATTTCTTAAAAATTCTTTAAAATCTTCCAAGTTTCTTAAAATCTTTTATAATTCCATGAAAAACTGTTGAATACTTTAAAATACATAAAAATCTTTTAAAATTTTGTAAAATTTCACAAAATCTTTTAAAAATTATAAAAGTTTCATGAAATTCTTTAAAATTCCACGAGGAACAATAAAATCTCTTAAAATTACTTTAAAAGCTCGAAATTTCTTTAAATTCTTACAAGCTTTTTCAAATCCTTTAAACTTCCATAAGGAACTTTTTTTTAAATTCCTTAAAATTCTTTGAATTCCTTAAACTTTCTTAAAAATCTCTTAAAACTTCACGAAGTTCTTTAAAATTCCACTACATCTTTTAAATACTATACAAATCTCTTCTAATCCCTTTAGATTCATTTGAAATTTTAATTCCCTAAATTTTACAGGTTTCTTAATATCCTTCATATTATCCACGAAAAACTTTAAAATCCCTTAAAATACTTAAAAGATTTTTTACAATTTTTGAAAACTTTTCAAAATTACCTAAAATTCCACAAAATCTTTCCAAAATCATGAAAATCTCGTGAAATCCTTCAAAATTCTATGAGGAACGTTAAAATCTCTTAAAATCATTTAAAAAAATCAAAGTTTCTTTAAATTCTTACAAGCTTTATAAAATCCTTTAAAATTTCTGACGGAACTTTAAAATTCCTTAAAATTCTTCGAATTCCCTAAACTTTCTTTAAAATTTCTTAAAACTTCATGAAATCCTATAAAATTTCACTAAATCTTTTAAATACTATACAAATCTCTTCTAATCCTTTTAAATTTCTAGAAACCTCTTCAAATCTTTTAAAATTATTGAAAACCTCTTGAAATCATTAGAAACCGAAAGAATCTCAAAGAATACCGTGAAATTCTTTATAATCCTTTGAAATCCTTGGCAAGTTTCTAAAATCTGTTAAATAAACTATACAATCTATATACACAATAGGACAAAAATAACATAATTAGCATAAATGTCAATTTCTATTTTCCCTGACAACTACTCCCAGTTCCCTGACTTTCCTGACTTCCCTGACATGTGGCCACCCTGAAGAAATACTGATTACAGTTTAAAATGTTGCAGTTTTAAAGTTAAATCAAATAACTTTGTTTGTATTTGCATATTATTAAGGGCATGTGATACTTTACCATAAGAGCAAATTAGTTATACCAATTATACATTCATAATAATAAATATTTTTAGCTAATAAGAGTCAATAAACCTTCGTCTATATGAGTTATTTATTATTATTTATGTATATACGTGTATTGACTCTTATTTACTAAAAATATTTATTATTATGAATGTATAATTAGTATAACTAATTTACTTTTATGAAAAAGAATCACATGCCCTTAATTGTCTATATCTTCTCACGTGGGTCCAAAATGTTACGACATCTTTACGACATCTTAATAGATCCAAAGTTCATATTATATAACTTTATTATAAGTATGACGTAAAACATCCGAATAAATAATATTCACTCTTTTGAAATTGTGAGTTTTTATGAGATTGTTAAAATAAAAGCCATAAATATGCGAAGTTGATTGAATATATGACCACAAAGGATTAGAAAATTTTGTTTACCTTTGACCGGAATATTCTCTGGATTCGATAGACTTAAATCTGTAAAAAAAAACAAAATGATAATTAGTTATATTATTGTTTATGAACAATTTTATGAATTGATCAACTTTGTGCTTCAGTAACTAGTTGGGGACATTTTTCTACGGAAAAAGTACCCAAAGAATCCTTCCCGCTAATTCAAACTGAAAAAAAGCTAATTCTTGAAAATAAAAAATACCAGAAA
Source organism: Synergus japonicus (assembly GCA_900474275.1). NCBI lineage: Eukaryota > Metazoa > Arthropoda > Insecta > Hymenoptera > Cynipidae > Synergus > Synergus japonicus. The sequence continues at coordinate 8,085 of UCOH01011812.1, read as the reverse complement.
TGTCAATAATTCAATATAAAAGTTGAAATTCCTAAATATTTTTAAAAATATTTGACTATTTTTTAGAATTGTAAAATGATTCAAGATATTTTAGGTGACTTTAGGGAGTTTAGAGAGATTTTCGAAGATCACAAGGTCAAATCCGTTGATGTACCCCAAATGACATTGTCTGCCTGATAAGAAATGATTTTAATTCATACGTACCAAGAGAATTGAAGAAAACCGCCAAGGTAAAGAGTAAAACACAGAAAGTAAACTTCATCTTTCACTGGAAAAGAGTTACTTGCTCGTTTAATTAAAGATGTTGTCAGGAGCGATCGAAAGATCTATAAGAGTATTTCCTCTCTTCTAAACATACATGTATATTTATGCCCAAATACATAATTCCCCACCTATTTTTAAAATTTCGAGAAATCATTAATAACATTACTGTCAACACAAATGTTTACACTGGTAGTATGACGATGATGACCAAATATGGACCATTCTGTCAATATTTAGAAAAACACATATTTTCTCATAAAACAGTGATAAAAGTACTACGCAAAAATGTATTCTTTTACGAAATATCTTGTTTGGTGTTGAACAGTTTCTTTCAACACTCTCATGATGTTATATCAGATGGCACAAAGATATTACAATTTTATGGTAGGACGCAATATTTGAGGATTCATAGACTTTGTAACTATAAACCTTACAAGCGAAATAAGGATAATAATAATAATTTTATTATATGGATTAGGCTGATGTCACGTGAAATGTTCTGAATGTTATAGGAAAAAATAGTATCTTATATAATTGTTGGACCAAAGTTACGCATACTTCTTATAACTATAAATCTGTGAGAGAATTACTTTTTTTTTTATTTTTTAATTAAGTAAATGATTCACCATATTATGGTTAGATTTTTAATTCACCATTTTACCCAATAATTTATATTTTATTGTAATATTTATATTTTGTTTTAAAAGTTAGTACTTTCACTTATAGTACATTTAATGAAAATTGGAATACAAATGCACTAGAAATTCCGGAATGATTCGGAATAAATTTCAATCCGAATCATTCCGCAATTTGTATTCAAACCAAAAAGTTTCATTCCGATGAAAACTGAAGGAAGTTTTCAATCCGAATTAATCCAAAACCCATTCAAAAGTAATCCGAATGAATCGGTAGGAATCCCGCAATCCGATTTCATCAGAATTTTAAATCTGAATAAATCTGGTCAATCCGAACGAATCTGAATTATTAATCTGAATGAATCCGGTCAATCTGAACATTTAATCCAAATTAATGTGGTTTAACCGAATTATTCCGAAAAATTCGAATTGATAGGAGTGAAAATTATAATTAATTCTGATCAATTCGGATTGATTTTTAATGGACTTCGACTTAATTCGGATTAAATCGGAGTGTAACTGTTTGGTTCGGATATAAATTTGCGAATGATTCGAAAAATTTCGGTATGAATTTTAATCCGAATCATTCTGGAGATTGTATCCGAACCAAACGGTTTCATTCCGAAAAAATCCGAAGGAAGTTTTCAATATGAATTAATCCGAAATCCATTCAAAAGCAATCCGAATGAATCCGTCAAAACAAATTAATCAGAATTAATCCACTTTCAATCCGAAAAAATCCGATCAATCTGAACATTCAATAAGAATGAATCCGAACTATTAATCTGAATGTGATGATAAATATATGGATTCAAAAGGCTATACGAAACTTCCAAGAAATGCAACTTCAGTATACAGAGCAATTAACTCATATTTATTCGAATATAAATTTTAAGATAGCGAATTCGAAAAGACCTAGTCTGAAAGACGCCTGCAACACGCGTACAAAGAAATTGGAACAATATATATAATTGCACACATATTTGAACTTACATTATAAAAAAATTATTTTATCGTAATTTTTAACGTAAAAGAATTCATCAGTTTACAATAAAATGTGAAGTAGCGTAGAATAAAGAAAATTCAACACGTGGCTGACAACAAGATTCTTATTTTAACAGACCATAGACGAGAGAAAATATAGTTATGAATCTAGACTTATTCCAAGCAAAGTCAGTTAGTTGATAAGGTTGGTTAGTAAGTAGTTTAAGGTTTATACACATGAAGATAGAGCTGACAAATAAGGGTGCCGTCCTATGATAGCAGAAAACGCAAAGCAGAAAACAAAAAATCATAAGAGTGAAAGAGACAGGCAGATTTTCTCTCTCTTTCACTCTAATTATTTTCTGCTTTCTGCTTTGCGTTTTCTGCTATCATAGGACGGCACCTTAACCCAACTTAAGTATTATAAAATAATTCATCTCAATAGAATGAATCCTGTCAATCTAGTCAATCAGAACATCCGGTTTATCCGAATCATTCCGAAAAATTCGGTTAAATTCGAATTGACCGGATTGAAAATTATAATTAATTCTCATTAATTCGGCCTGGTGGATTCATTCGAATTGATTTTTAATGAGTTTCGTATTCATTCGGATTAAAAACTTGCTTCGGATTAGATCGGGATGAAACTATTTGATTGGGATATAAATTCACGAATGATTCGGAAAATTTTGGGATGAATTTCAATCCGAAGGAAGTTTTCAATCTGAATTAATCCGAAATCCATTTAAAACCAATCCGAATGAATCCGTCAATATGAACTAATCAGAACTAATACAAACTTTCAAACATAAAAAATCCGGTCAATCAAATCATTCAATCCGAGTGAACCCGAAATAATCCGATTTATCCGAATCAATCTGAATGATTTTTAAAAATTCGGAATCGAAATGAAATTGCAGCTTGGTTCGGATTCAAATTTCGGAATTATTCGGAGTTTCTGAAACCTATTCAAAAGCAATCAGAATCTTTAATCCGACTGAATCCGAATTTTCAATCCAAATAAATCTGGTCAATCCGAATGTATCCGAACTATTAATCTGAATAAATCCAGTCAATCTGGTCACTCAGAACTTTTAATCCGAATTAATCCGGCCTATCCGAATCATTCTGAAAGATTCGGTTAAATTCGAATTGATCGGATTTATTCCGATTGATTTTGAATGAGCTTCGAGTTAATTCGGATTAAAATTTGCGTCGGATTAGATCGGAATGAAACTGTTTGGTTCCGATATAAATTCCCGAATGAATCGGAAAATTTCGGGCGCCATAATGTTTCTGCTTGCAAATTTTTTTTTTTTCATGTATAATTTAGGAATATAAATCCTCTTGCGGAATTTTTCGTGACGTCCTGATCCGAAAAGAATATGAAGATTGCCTTGAGGATTTTTTCATTAGAGGCGACTTCTTGTCAATGGTCCTGAAGGGTTTGGTCTCGGACGATTAGGTGGGAAAATTGTGGTAATATATTGAAAGTCATTGTTCTGCACTATATGGCAAAGACCAGAATTTCTATCGAAATATATTTTCATTGGTCCAGTTCCTCGTGATAAATAAACACCGCCATTTGGCAATGGTACTTGAGTACCAATCGGTGCATTTGGTACAATAAGGTCAGGATGAGCAATTTCAGTTTGACCTCGAACTTGAAACGGAGCTCTTCTCTCCCTTCTTCTTTCCACTGCAATTAGAATTGCATGTATTAGAAAAATTTGGTAAGAAGCGATATAAAGAAAATTCGATAAAGAAAATTCTATTCATGCTTTAAAACTAAACTGCTTAAAAGTTTTACGTTTAAGATTGAATACAAATAATTAATATTTATTCATTTTAAATTGTGAGCTTTTATGTTATGGCTAAAATAAAAGCGAGATATATGCGAAGTTGTTTGAATATATGATCACAAACCTCTGTTCGGAAAATCGTCTGGATCCGATAGACTTATATCTGTAAAAAAAAGAACAAAATGATAAATAGTGATATTAATGTTTATAAATAATCATTCAAGCAAATTAAAACTGCGAAAAAAGGTAATTCCTGAAAATAAAAAATTGGGGAAATTTCAATTCCCACAAGTTCTAATTCCTAAAAATGAAGGAAAATATTTGAAAATTTTTCAGATTTATGTAATATAATGTTTCAAGATATTTTAGGCGACTTCAGGAAGTTTCGCGAAATTTCAGAATATCACAAGGTCAAATCCGTTTATGTAACCCAAATGACATTGTCTGTCTGATAAGAAATGATTTCAATTTATACGTACCAATAAAATTGAAGAAAACCGCGAAGGTAAATAGTAAAACACGAAAAGTAAACTTCATGTTACAATACAAGGGGAATTAGCTCTTGTAATAATTAAAGATGTCGTCAGGAGCGATTGAAAAATGTAGAATAAGCTGGAACAAATAATTTCCCACCTACTTTATAAAAAGTTGATAAAACCTTAATAAAGCAATAATTTCAGCAAACAGCAGTAATAAAAATATTTCGTAAAAACGTATAATATTTTGAAATATCACGTTTGGTGTTGTCGAATTTTTCCCAATACTCTTATGCAGTTTAAAAGTTGAAATTATACGTTACATTCGACGTACTCTTAATTCTTTTATCTGAAATATGAAATAATTAAAATTAAAATAAATCCACTTACTTATGACAGTTTAAAGTACGGCTGGAAACGAAAGACGGAATATAGGGATATTTTTACATGAGTCAAAATGAATATTTTTTTTATATATAGTGAATATTTTGTATATATTTGTAGCTGGCACAGAGATATTGCAACTTTATTGTTAGACAAACTATCGGATATAGATACTGTAACTATAAAACTTAAAATAAACTAAACTAAAATTCCTGAAAATAAAAAATACCGCAAATTTCAAAATCACAAAACTTTTGAGAATTATATAATATATCAAGATATTTTTGCTTACTTCTAAGAGTTTAAGGAAACGATTACCCTTTCCAATGATTTTCCTATAGCATTATTTCCCGTTACCATGCTTTTTCTTTACCATGATTTTCTTTTACTATGATTTCCCTTTACAATGATTTCCCAATATCGTGATTTCTCTTAACGATGATTTCCCGTTACCCTGGCCTTCCTTTTACCATGATTTCCCTCTGCAATGATTTTCCTTTACCATGATTTCCCTTTCCAATGACTTTCTTTTACCATTATTTTTCGTTACCATGATTTCCTTTTACTATGATTTCCCTTTACAATGATTTTACGGTATCAAGATTTCCTTTTACAATGATTTCCCGATATCATGATTTCCCTTCACCACGATTTCCCGTTACCGGTTTCCTTTTACCATGATTTCCCTCTGTAATGATTTCCCTTTACAATGATTTTACGGTATCAAGATTTCCTTTTACAATGATTTCCCGATATCATGACTTCCCTTCACCATTACTTCCCTTTAGAATGATTTCCCGTTACCATGATCTTTCGTTTTCCATGATTTCCCTTTGTATTTATTTTCCTTTCCAATAATTTTCCTTTACCATGATTTCCCTTTATAATGATTTTCCGGTATCAAGATTTCCTTTTACAATGATTACCCGATATCAAGACTTCCCTTCACCATTACTTCCCTTTAGAATGATTTCCCGTTACCACGGTTTTCCTTTTACCATGATTTCCCTCTGCAATGATTTTCTTTTACAATGATTTCTCGATATCATAATTTCCAGTCACCATAATTTCCCATTACCATGATTTTCCTTTTCCATGATTTCCCTTTACAGTGATTTTCCGGTATCAAGATTTCCTTTTACAATGATTACCCGATATCATGACTTCCCTTCACCATTACTTCCCTTTAGAATGATTTCCCGTTACCATGATCTTCCGTTTTCCATGATTTCCCTTTGTATTTATTTTCCTTTCCAATAATTTTCCTTTACCATGATTTCCTTTTATAATGATTTCCCGGTATCAAGATTTACTTTTACAATGATTTCCCGATATCGTGATTTCCTTTCACCATGATTTCCCATTACCATGATTTCCATTTACAATGATTTTCCGGTATCAGGATTGCCTTTTACAATGATTTCCCGATATCATGATTTCTCTTCACCATTACTTCCCTTTAGAATGATTTCCCGTTACCACGGTTTTCCTTTTACCATGATTTCCCTCTGCAATGATTTTCTTTTACAATGATTTCTCGATATCATAATTTCCAGTCACCATAATTTCCCATTACCATGATTTCCTTTTACTATGATTTTCCTTTTCCATGATTTCCCTTTACAGTGACTTCCCTTCACCATTACTTCCCTTTAGAATGATTTTCCGATATCATGATTTCCCTTCACCATTACTTCCTTTTAGAATGATTTCCCATTACCATGATCTTCCGTTTTCCATGATTTCCCTTTGTATTTATTTTCCTTTCCAATAATTTTCCTTTACCATGATTTCCCTTTAGAATGATTTCCCGGTATCAAGATTTCCTTTTACAATGATTTCCCGATAGCATGATTTCCCTTCACCATTACTTCCCTTTAGAATGATTTCCCGTTACCATGATCTTCCGTTTTCCATGATTTCCCTTTATAATGATTTCCCGGTATCAAGATTTCCTTTTACAATAATTTCACGATATCATGATTTCCCGTTACCACGGTTTACCTTTTACCATGATTTCCCTCTGCAATGATTTTCTTTTACAATGATTTCCCGAAACGAAGATTTCCTTTTACAATGGTTTCCCGATATCATGATTTCCCATTAGAATGATTTACAGTTACCAAAATTTCCTTTTACAATGATTTCTCTTTAGAATGATTTCCTGTTACCAAGATTTCCTTTTACAATGATTTCCCGATATCATGATTTCCCTTCACTATGATTTCCTATTACCATGATTTCCTTTTACTATAATTTCCCTTTATAATAATTTCCCGGTATCAAGATTTCCTTTTACAATAATTTCAGGATATCATTATTTCCCTTCACCATGATTTCCCTTTACCACGGTTTTCCTTTTACCATGATTTTCCTCTGCAATGATTTTCTTTTACAATGATTTCCCGATACGAAGATTTCCAGTTACCAAGATTTCCTTTTACTATGATTTTCCTGTACAATGATTTTCCGATACAAAGATTTCCTTTTACAATGATTTCCCGATATCATTATTTCCCTTTACCATGATTTTCCTTTACAATGATTTCCCTTTACAATGATTTTCTCTTGTTTACCCAATTAATATACTGGTTGGATCCCGAATTCTCGGTTTGAAACCATTAAGGCCATGTAAGTCTTACCCGATCCCTACCTTACCGACATTTTTTTGTCTGCAACGCTGCGTCTACATTTATTGAAATATCAAATTGAAAATTTTTGAAATTGAAGCTAAAGCACTAAGGCACGTTTATTTGATCTTAAATATTGACATTTGTAAAAAAAAATTTTTGAAAAATTATTTATTTATTTTTACAAAAATTTAAGATCAGATAAACATACCTTAGCATATTTTCTTTAATTTTAAAAATTTTCAATTTGATATCTCAATAAATGTAGCCGCAGCGTTGCAGACAAAAAAATGTCGGTAATGTAGGGATCGGGTAAGTCTTACATGGCCTTAAAGTTATTTCAAATTAAAAACTTTTTCCACTTAAACACAGATTTTTATTTCAAAGAAGATTAAACATACACAGTAAAATATATCTAATTACAATAATTGCTGAATAAAATGGTGAGATATAATCTTTAGTTCAAACTTAGTGTTGAAGGAATTGTCTTTACCGACCTCTCCCCTTACCCCTCTCCCTCATCCTGCAAGTAGACTGCTAACCCTCTCTCGCGTTCGCTTTGTACTTGCACTTACTTACTGTTCTTTTCACAACGTACATTGTAGTGTTCTCTTTATCAAATATATTTTTCTTATCGCACACCCTGAGTGGAAATTCTTTAAACTGCGTCAAATCACTTCAACAGGTTATGGGCCCAGACTTAATGTGCGAAAAATATCCTTGAGAGAAGTGCTTTGTGAACGGTGAAGTTGTGAAGTGTAGTGACGCCGAATTTTGAGGTTATCCCCGCCTCGTGCAATAGTGGAAATAAATAACCTGCAAAATGGAGAACGAACTCACGAGAATTTCTAAACTAACCAATAAAGAGTCTTGGGCAATTTGGAAGTTTCAAATACGAGTGATCCTAAAC
>UCOH01011811.1:0-33386 GCA_900474275.1 Synergus japonicus | reverse complement strand
TTATATAAATATAAATATATATATATTTAAATATTATATAATTTATTATATTTTATTTCTTTAATCTCTTAAAATATATATATGTATTTAGCAAAGATATCACACAAGGAAAACTAATTTATGACCGATAAAAAGAGCGATAAAATTGTGAAAGAGAAACACAAAAGTTCAATAACTGTGAATCCCGGCTTATTTGTATACATAAGTAATTTTTATAATGGGAAAGATGAAGAATAATAATCTTATAACTCATTTCATTCAAAGGAAGGTAATATGACTCACTGAGTGAACACAGCTGTCTTACGCTGTATATGCTAAACATGCGGATACGTGTATTTCCCGTGTGTGTGTGCATCGAGTATAGGCTTCAAAGAAAAATTGTACAACACTACTTTAAAGAGCGTAAATTCCCTGAATGAAGGAAGGCCGGTGATTCCCGGTGGAGAACATATGCGGGTTTTTATTTTCATCCAGGATCGCTCATATATAAATTGTAATCTGGAAACGAAAATTTCAAACACGAACAGACAGCGTAAAGAGAAGAACATTAGGTAAGCAGTACAAATCTAATTGTAGTTTAATTATAAATAATAATTTAACAATTATATATATAAATTATTATTTCTTGATTGATTATGATATAAAATTTGTAGCAATAATCAAGTGATAATTTATTTACTATATAAATTGAACTACCGATTGAAATTTAGAATAAATATTAATAATTACTTTCAATTTCAGATACAGGAGTAAAGAAAAAGTAATTAAAAATGGTGAAGCTACTTTTGTTGATGGCTTTTGTGGCCACTATCTTTTCATTGTCTTCCGCTGGACTTCCTCGACATAATCCAGCCCCACCGCCTTACATTGTAAGTAAAAAATTCAATATTTGGAAGAAAATAAAAATTCGATATGACTCTAGAGTAAAAATTGTCATGTGAATAGAGTTTCGAACGTTCAAATCAACGAAATATATTTTTCAAATTATATTTTATCCAGAAATATTGTGCCAACTAAAAATAACAATCAGGATTACAAGATAATTTAATTCTTTATTATTGTCAATGTAAATAAATCAATATTTAAAAACTTTTTATAGTTACAAATACAATCAAGACAAAAATTCGTTCATTTGAACGTTCAGAACTTTTCAATCAAAAATTTTCTCTGATTAAATAAAAGATATCGATTTGCATATTTATACTTAAAACGTGTTTATAATTAATCGATATTTATATTTTAGAACCGCCCTCAGCTTCCGAGACCTCGCTTCAGAAGGGAAGCAAATCCTCAAAAAAATTCTGTGAGCGTTAATGTCAACAAACCATTGAATGGACCAGAACGTCGTCCATCCTACAATGTTGATTATCAACACAAATTTTTTGAAAATAAAAATGGCCACATCAGCGCTGGCGGTGGAATTCAAAAGTTCCCAGGCCAAAAAATACAACCCCATGTCGGAGTTCAAGGAACTTGGAGATTCAAGAGGGAAGCAAATCCACAAGGTGGTTCTGTGAATGTTGGTGTCAATAAACCTCTAAATGGACCAGAACGTCGGCCATCTTATAATATTGATTACCAACACAATATTTACAGTGGCAAAAATGGACAAATTAGTGCAGGAGGTGGTGCTGTCAAAAACCCAGGTCAAAAATGGCAACCCCATGTCGGAGTTCAAGGAACTTGGAGATTCAAGAGGGAAGCAAATCCTCAGAAAAATACAGTGAGCGCTAATGTCAACAAACCATTGAATGGACCAGAACGTCGTCCATCCTACAATGTTGACTATCAGCACAAATTTTTTGAAAATAAAAATGGTCACATCAGTGCTGGTGGTGGAATTCAAAAGTTCCCAGGCCAAAAAATACAACCCCATGTCGGAGTTCAAGGAACTTGGAGATTCAAGAGGGAAGCAAATCCTCAAGGTGGTTCTGTGAATGTTGGTGTCAATAAACCTCTCAGTGGACCAGAACGTCGTCCATCTTATAATATTGATTACCAACACAATATTTACAGTGGCAAAAATGGACAAATTAGTGCAGGAGGTGGTGCTGTCAAACATCCAGGACAAAAATGGCAACCCCAGGTCGGAGTTCAAGGAACATGGCGTTTTTGAAAAGATTTTGTAAAATTGAGACTGAAGAATGAATGGATATGTGTAGAGTTTGATTTTAATAAATTATCATTTAATAAATTATGATTAAATATTAAATCCTTTCTAGTGTTTCTTTCAATGATCCTTTTAATCTTAATTATTTAATATTTGAAAGCTTTACAAGTGAAAATATGTTCCAGTTTTTTAATACCTATTTACTAGATTATTTACTAGAAATCGTTATAAATTCTTTATCGATTTCGACAATCGATACTTGCCGAATCGTAAATTACACACGTGAATTTAATTTGAAATTTTGAATTTGCTTTCGTTAATAATCATTTTTTCACGAGCTTAAACTTGAAATACATTGAAAATCTAGGAATTTTTACACTCTAAAACTGAATCAGTCAAATTCCCCTGATTTTCTGTGACTCTTTTCTCACGATTTTAATCAGTGAAAATTCACTAAGAATCAGTCAAAAGTCACTGAAATTTTCAGTCATCTTCACTAAACTACTAAAAATTTCAGTGACTTTTCACTGATTAAAATCGTGAGAAAAAAATCACTGCAAATCAGTGGAATCTAACTAGTAATCAGTTAAATTTGACTGAACCAAGTTTAGAGAGTAAAGATTTTATGGGAGATATTGGGATTTTAAATGTTATCATAGAATTTTTAAGAATTTCAAGAAGTTCCTGGGAATTTTTAGAATTTTTCACGACTTTGATCAGATTTTAATCGGACTTCAAGGTACTTTTATGACTTTTAAAATATGTATTTCTGGGATTTAAATAAGGAATTTAAAACTTTATAGGGAGTTTTATTGAGAAATTTAAAAAACGTTTTATGATTTAAAAAAATTTTTTTTTAGAATTTACAAAGATTTCGAAGGTTTTCGTCAAATTTTAAGGGTTTTCAAGAAATTTTTCGATTTCTAAAAGATATTGTGGAATTTTTATTGGTTTGATGGAGTTTTATGAGATTTTTAATAATATATATAAAAGTATTTCGAGAGATTTTTCTGATTTTTAAAACATTTGATGAAATTTTAAATGATTTCATGGAATTTGATAAAATTTCTAATGATTTTAAGGGATTCTAAATGTGAAGGAATTTCAAGAAGTTTCTAGGAATTTTTAGAGATTTTCATGAATTTCAAAAGATTTATGATTTTGAAAAATTTTGTAGAACTTTAAGAGATTTCAGGATATTTCGTGAAATTTTATAGGATTTCATGGAATTTGATGAGATATCTAATACTTTTTAGGGTATTTTAAATATGAAGGAATTTCAAGAGATTTATTAGAGTTTGTTATTGATTTTAACGTGGATTTCAAGAGATTAATGATTTTGAAGGTTTTTATGAACATTTTTAACAATTTTTAAGTAATTTGTACGAAATTCAAGAGATTTTTAGGATAATAAAAAAGATTTTGTAACATTTTATGGAATTTTAAGATATTTCGTGAAATTTTATGGAATTTTAAAAGCTTTGTAAGAGTTTTATGATGTTTTAAAGAACTTGAAATATTACTCTGAAATTTTAAGGAATTTTATGAGATTTCTAATAATTGTAATACATTTCGAGAGATTTGTCTGATATTTAAATGAGTTTGTGAGAATTGTAAAGGATTTCATGGAATTTGATGAAATTTCTAATGATTTTAAGGGATTCTAAATGTGAAGGAATTTCAAGAGGTTTCTAGGCATTTTTAATGATTTTTAAGTAATTTGTACGAAATTCAAGAGATTTTTAGGATATTAAAACGATTTTGTAAAATTTTATGGGATTTTAGGATATTTCGTGAAATTTTAAGAAATTTGAAAAGCTTTGTAAGAGTTTTATGATGTTTTAAGGAATTTGATAAGATTTCTAATTTCTAATATTTTGAAGGGATATAAAATTGTCATGGAATTTCAAAAGGTTTCTAGGAATTTTTAGAGATTTTCATGAATCATTTAAAATCTCTTGAAAGTCTTGAAATTTCTTGGCACTACATTCATTGAATTTAGCCACTCGCATATAAATTTTGAATTCGAGTAATGCATTTACGAATGAGCAAAGGAGAAATCGACTGATCTATTAGGTCACGCTATGCATAGACTGATAAGTTGCCTCGTGTCAAAGGCCAAGTAAGTGATGATAGATCGTCTTTCCTCGTACCATGAAATTCAGGAAATCTTTCAGAGCTGTCGTGGCGAAAAAACAATGAGAATTCTTTCTAAATGTTCTTTGGCAATTCACAGCACACGAGGCAATTTGTCAAATTTTTTTTATCCTTTCGACGGAGTAACAATTCTCTTCTCTTACAGATTTTTTTTTTCTCAATTTTTACCCTGGATTTTCAAACATCAACAAAAATTGTATATTACGTTTTCAACTTTCATTAAGACAATAAAAACGAAATTATATTCTTTTGTAAAGTCTCTGATATAATATATATTATACTTCACTGAGAAAAATGTTTGGTGCAGACAACAAAAAATTTTTGTTGAACCAACCAAAGTTTTGTTAATTCAACCAAAACTGAGATTTTGTTGGTTCAAATGAATTATCTTGGTTCAACAAAAAGTTTGTTGAAAGAACCAAGATTTGGTTGGCACAACCAAACAATTTTTGTTGCTTCTATAGCAACAAAATTTTTTGTTGTCCGCACCAAACATTTTTCTCAGTGTTATTTCCGCACTCAAAAAAATATGTTTTGTTGGCTGAAATAAAGTTTTGTTAGTTCAACAAAACGTTTTCTTGACCCAACAATAATTTGGTTGAGCCAACAAAAAAATTTTGTTGCACAAATATCAGCAAAATTATTTTGTTGTCCGAACCAAACCTTTTTTCAGTGCAAGTTACTTAATAAGTTGAATTAGGGATTGTTAAGGAGCTTTTGTTCTGGTTGATTAATCGGTTTTGAAACCTGAAAACTCGTGAACTCTCAGGATTCACTCTGATTGGCTTGTCGACGGAAACGGAAGGCAACTTGCACTACGATTTGAGGTTTCTATCTCTCATCCGGTGGCATCTGAGCTTCACCTCTGGGACTGCTGTAACTGTGTTTGTTTTCAAAAATACTGTGTTGGTGTTTGTCTATGTAGGATAAAGTAATGGACTCTCGAGTGGTTTGTCAACCTAGACGTCCACAGTTACAGTAGGATTGACCTCTCCACAAAACCTGAAATTCTCTGAAGTCCAACCAGGGGTTCCCATTTTTTGTCGATTAATCAATATTTACTATAGTTTGAGATTTGAAACTTCTCAATAGGAAAGCTACATATATAAAACTGAAAGACTGTGTGCGTTTGTTCCGAATAGACTTCCACACTCTTAAGGGCGTAGGAACCAAATTTTAAGCTCAAAATCCCATTCTCCATTTTAGTCAACGAAAATTATAAGTAAATATTTTTTGCATAAAACGAAGAATTCAAAATCTGACTTCAAAATTCAATATTTTCATTTTACTTAAAAAATATTTGAATTAGATATTTTCTCACTCTGTGTGCATAATTCTAGTTAAAAATTGATTAATTCTATATTAGGGAAAAAAATTGCAAAATTTAATATTTGTTGAGTAAAATGAAGAAATTGAATTTTAAGATAACTTTTTCATAACTTTTTCCTGAGGACTTTTTGAAGGAAATATTTTGAGTTTTATTAATTTTTAAAATCTTCTAAAATCTCTTGAAATTCCTTAAATAAAATACTGAAAATATTTTGTAATCAGTTAAAGTCTCGATGAAATTCTTTCAATTACTTTTATAGAATTCCTTTATAAATAAAAAATAAGAATAATTCCGAGTTTCTTTAGATACATAGTAAAATCATATCACGTTTCTTGGTTTAAAATAAAAAGTGAGATATGAGCCTGATCGTATATCACGTACACGGGACACTTTGAAGGGGATGTTCGAAATAACAGGGTGTCACGTTGACGTGCAATAAGGCGAGGAAGATTATTGGAAATGCATTTATTTCACGTCATCGGATGCCTACACCTACGAAAAGTGTTTTGCCAGACACAGACGATTGTGAATGAAATATAATCGTGACGAACTTGCACGAGGCAATCCAGTAATAATATTGGCAATTGTCAGCTGCACAAGCGGAAATCCCAATTCTAATTGATTCCACCTTTAACTCTTTATTTTCATTTTATGTCGTATTTTATTGGACCAAAAAAGAGATTCCTTTCAATGTTGGATAGTAACTTGTTACAAGTAACTAAGTCACTAAAAAGTTACATTGTTTGTAACTTTTAGGGTAACTTAGTTACGATTTTTGCAGTAAGTTGTAACTTAATTTTAGTTACTTTGAAGTTGCTTTGTGTATTTTTATATCTCTTTTTTATGGTCAAATTTACATTTTTTTTCTAATAAAAAAGAAAGAAATTAAAGATTCGAATTTGAAAATCGTTTTTTTAAAATAATATTTGGATGAATTATTAATATTTTTATTAATTATTAAATTAAAAAATTAAGGAAGCAAAAAAAGTAACTTTTTAGGTAACTTGAAGTTACTTGTTTAGTAACTGTAACCTAGTTACTTTAAATAGTTAATAAAAAAAAAGTAACTTACCCAACACTGATTCCTTTCTTGGAGATTATAATTTTCTCAGTGTAATAGTAAAAGAGTGTTTAGTATTTTTTTTTTTTCAAAAATATATATATAGTTTAGATTTAAGAAACCTTTTATCGTGAAAATTTGACGAGGAATGTTATCTTTCAAGAATATTGCTTTCAAAATCGTTTTGCCTGCCAATTTCCCAGAAAGGAGAATGAAATCAACCCAAGGCTCGCACTTTCCGGAAAAATTGAAAATTTCATAGCAGAAACTTGTATGGCCAATGGGGTGAGATATTCCTCTGCCTATAATATTCCTCCACCTTTAATATATTTTTTATCCTTCTGTCTACAAGGTGCGGGTATTAGCCTCGATATTTTTGGCAAGGGCGACTCGACGAAGCGATTTTATGACGCGATGAAAGGCGAGCGAGTGAAATTGAGTTCTAGGTGGTCTGGAACGTAAGTGAAAAAAGAGGAACCGGGTCGAAACTGAGCGGAGGATCTCGCGTTTATCTCACTCGAATGAGCCTGGGGCCACGAGTCGAGTAATCCAAGAGGAGTCCTTATACTTATACTTTCTATGAGGAAGAGTTCGAAGAGTCTCTCAATGAGAGAAGAGACCTGTACTTGGGATAAGTTGGCATGGCGATAAATAGAAAAGCTCAAGAAACGAAGAAAGGGAACAGACCTGAGGCGTATAAATGCTGCCATTGAGGAAAAGGAAGAGGAGAAAGATGCTTTGGGGAATCCAGAGACCAAGCTAAGGAAGTAATACGTCCAAGAGCTACTTTTTATACTAGAAAATGTGGTTTTATAAGATTTATTTTTTAAGAAAGAAGCAAAAATTCTAGAGATGTTTTATCAGCATTTTTGCCAGTAAAAGGGTTTTTCGAAAGAAGAAAAATGTGTGAGAAGTTCATGAAGAACTGACGAGAGAATTTATTCAAAAGTTTGTAAAAGGTTCCCAGAAAGTTTCGAAAGAATTTTAGAAAATTTTAACTTTGACAGAATAAATCGACCTATAATAACAGTGATAATAAAACTTATCTATTCTAAAAAGATGATTGAGTCGAAGTCGAAATATCGTAACGCCTATTCCGCACTCCTGATTCGTCGTATAAGTATCGATAGTGATTTTCGACAATCGATATTTGTCAAATCGTAAATTCCGCGTGAATTGAATTTGAAATTTTGAATTTGGTTTCGTTAATAATCATTTTTTCACGAGTCTAAACTCGAAATACTTTGAAAATCTAGGAATTTTAAGGGAATTTTATGGAGTTTTGAAATATTTTATGGGAGATAATGCGGGATTTTAAATGTTATATCGTAGAATTTTAAAGAATTTCAATAAGTTTCTGGGAATTTTTAGAATTTTTCACGACTTTGATCAGATTTCAATCAGACTTCAAGGTACTTTTATGACTTTTAAAATATGTTTTTTGTGGGATTTAAATAAGGAATTTAAAACTTTCTAGGGAATTTTATTAAGGAATTTCGAAAGTCTTTTATGATTCTTAAAAGATTTAGTAGAATTTACAAAGATTTCGAAGGTTTTCGTCAAATTTTAAGGGATTTCAAGACATTTTTCGATTTTTAAAAGATATTGGGGAATTTTTATGGATTTGAGGGAGTTTTATGAGATACAGAATAATTTACTCAAAAGTATTTAAATTTTAAAGGATTTCATGGAATTTGATAAGATTTCTAATGACTTTAAGGGATTTTAAATGTAAAGGAATTTTAAGAGATTTCTAGGAATTTTTAGAGATTTTCATGAATTTTAACGTGGATTTGAAAAGATTTATGATTTTCAAAATTTTAGTAGAATTTTAAGAGATTTCAAGATATTTCGTGAAATTTTAAAGGAATTCATGCAATTTTAAGAAGTTTTAGAGAATATTAAGGGATTCTATATATTTTTAAATTTTGAGGATTTTAAAAAGATGTTAAAGAATTTTAAAAGATTTTGACGAATTCTATGTAATATTTTTAAGGGTATAAAGAAAGTTTAAATGTTACCGTAAAATTTCAAGAATTTTTCTGAGAATTTTGAGAGATTTTAAAGTTTGTCATGGAATTTCAAAAGGTTTCTAGGAATTTTTAGAGATTTTCATGAATTTTAAAGTAGATTTCAGGAAAATTGATGAGTTTGAAAATTTTTCTGGAATTTTTAAGGATTTCATGGAATTTGAAGATATTTCTAATACTTTTAATGGATTTTAAAGAATATAAAGAAGTTTCTGAAAATTTTAAAAGATTTTCACGAATTTTACGCGATTTCACAGGTTTTCTAAGGTTTCTTGGAAATTTTAGAGATTTTCACGAAGTTTAACATAGATTTTAAGAGATTAGAGAAATAAAATATAATAAATTATATAATATAGTATAGGGCTTTTTTCAGCAATTGCACAAGCTTTTTACGATTTTAAAAAGATTTTGTAGAATTTACAAAGATTTCGAAGGTTTTCGTCAAATTTTAAGGGTTTTCAAAAAATATATCTCATTCATAAAAGATTTTGTAATATTTTTAAGGATTTCATGGAATTTGATGAAATCTGTAATGATTTTAAGAGATTTTAAGAGTTGAAACATTTCTAGAGGTTGCTAGAAATATTTAGAGATTTTTATTAATTTTAACATGGATTTCAAGAGATTAATGATTTTGAAGGTTTTTATGAGCATTTTTAATGATTTTTAAGTGACTTTTAGGAAATTCAAGAGATTTTTAGGATATTAAAACGATTTTGAAGAATTTTATGGGATTTTAGGATATTTCGTCGAATTTTAAGGGATTTTAAAAGCTTTGTAGCAGTTTTATGAAATTTTAAGGAATTTGAAATATTATCCTAAAAATTTAGGGAATTGTATGAAATTTCTAATAATTTTAGGTGATTTCGAGAGATTTTTCTGATATTTAAATGAATTCGTAATATTTTTAAGGATTTCATGGAATTTGATGAAATCTTTAATGATTTTAAGAGATTTAAAGAGTTGAAACATTTCCACAGTTTGCTAGAAATGTTTACAGATTTTCACGAATTTTTTGCGATTTCACAAGTTGTCAAAGGTTTCTAGGAATTTTTAAAGATTTTCACGAAGTTTAACATAGATTTTAAGAGATTAGAGAAATAAAATATAATAAATTATATAATATTGAAAAAGAATGTAAATACGCGCGCGGAGCGCGCATTCGTTCTTGTGATAATAAATAATTGAATCGTACTTACCAGCACAGCTATATCCATTTTTATGAAGAATATAGCCATCCCTGCAATCGCACTCATACATCCCGTCATGAAGTTCATAACACAGCTGCTCACAGGGTGAACCATGTCCGCATCTTCCTGTAACAGAAACATCAGACGAAAAGAAACATTAATTTCGTTCCTCCTTGCGCGACGAAAAGAGCTATTTATTATTATACTCAGACTGAATTTTATTTCTCGTTGCTTTTCGTTTTCTTTCATTCTCATTTACGAGACTTTCAACGCTGCCTTGAGAACTTCTTCAGAGAGAGACTTTTCGCATGAAATGATAATTAAAGGCTTTGAGAGAAAATTTCCGCACGGTATATACATATACATATCAAGAAACTATACGTCCCAGGCTATTTGATTCGCCCTGACAGTACTCATAACTTCGCTCTGATCTTTCCACTTGGCATGCTTCTGTAAATTTGCTGGAAAAAGGATACCGAAAATGTTTACTCCATAAACTTTTCGGTTAATAATTTGGTAGCATGAATCGTATTCAGTTGAGAGATTCGCACCCGACGTCAATTACATATAAAAACCTAATGATAAAGTTTAAAATATCGATATCATCTAATTTGAAATATCACCTCGCTGATATTTCAACTTATGTATAAAGACAAAAGCGTGTGTTTCTCATTGCACTTCGTGCTGAACTTGAAAGCAAGAATTTTCATATGAATGTACGGTAGCACATGGGGTAGCAAATTTACACGTACATAATGAGTGTAAACACGTTATTAGGATAAACACAAGGGTATCAGCTAGTATGCTTACATTCTGGGGTAAACCCTTTGAAAGGTTGCTACGACTCTTAGCCACTCGACGCTTGAACGAGTTTGGGGCAAACATCGCATTTCGAGTGTAAGGCGCTTTCTCTCAGTTTGTCTGTACCAATCTACAATCTATGTAGAGAGTATACAGTGTACATGCGCACTTTCTCTATATTCTACATTCTACAAGTAACACTGCTCCATGCCTTAGTGGGGTTCTTGAGGTGCGCGGAGTGGGGCAACTTGTTATTCCGGATATTTAACTTACAAATGCAGTTTCCGAGTTTGCAAATTTAGTAACATTTCGAGTAAGCAAAACTTAGAGGATCGGCATCGTCCACCTGTAATGAAGCCAGTCTTCACGCAAGAGCGGCTCAATTTAAGGGTGTAGAAGAATATAGGACGGATGAATACCCATGAATATCAAGGCTATTTGATTTTAATTGAGATATTTTGTGAATTATACTCTCTGAATCTGAATTTAAAAAGTTGTAGTTAAAGCTTACGGTTTAAGGGCATGTATTACTTACCCGGTCCCTACCTTACCGACATTTTTTTCTCTGTAACGCTACGTCTACATTTATTAAGATACCACATTGAAAATTTATATATTTGAAGCTAAAGCCTTAAGGTACGTTTGTCTGGTCCTAAATATTGAAATTTAAAAAAAAAAATTTTCAGAAATTTTTTTTGATTTTTACAAAAATTGAAGACCAGACGAACATACATTAGCATATTCTCTTTAATTTTATAAATTTTCAATTTGATATCTGTATAAATGTAGACGTAGCGTTACAGAGAAAAAAATGTCGGTAAGGTAGAGATCGGGTAAGTAATACATGCCCTTAATAGTAGTGTCTCTACTGTGCCTATAAAGATAGGTACATTTCGACACTCGACCTTTTCAATCACCACGAGCCGAAGGACCTGCACGCCGAGCGTTTTTGGAGTTTTCTCTCCGCTCACTCCAGCATATCCGCAGCAATTCGGGAGGAACCCCCCTTCACTCCAGAAAACTCTTATTCTTTATAGAACTAAATTTTAAACGTATCGAACTCTGGTTTATCTTTAAACATGTCATAACTCTAACACAAGTGAGTTTTCACTGGTGGACTGTCTGAAGGTGTAGTCTCATGAAAACGTCGGCGTAAAACAGAAACTCATGAGAGTGACAGAGATGACAGATCAGTGTGTCTCTTTCACTCTCATGAGTTTCTGCATCTTGGCTCACCGCAACTGGAGATTTGTCTAAGAAGAGGAATCAAGGGTTGTCAGTGATAGTGAAATAGTGCAGTGAACAAAAAGTGCAGTGTCCCCCCCCCCAATCAATTCAAGATACATTTAAAGAGGAGATGGGACTCTAAGGCAAGGGAGTTCCGCCCTTCATCTAACCGGAGTCAGGATCGACTCAATCTTCGTGTTCCCCTTCTTTTTTTTACATTTCTAAAGTGAAGCCCTTTTTTTCAAAAATTCATGTTTCTTTTAATAAACCCCCCTTTTTTCTTTGTGTGACAAATTTAATAAATGTATTCTTTATTCAATAAAATTGTGCCTCACACCCACTTCTCGGGAATCTACATTTTAAGGGCATGTATTACTTACCCGATCCCTACCTTACCGACATTTTTTTCTCTGTAACGCTACGTCTACATTGACAAAGATATCAAATTGAAAATTTATAAAATTAAGGAAAATATGCTACTGTATATTTGTCTGGTCTTAAATTTTTGTAAAAATAAAAAAAAATTTGTTGAAAAAACTTTTTTTATTTAAAATGTCAATATTTAGGACCTGACAAACGTACTTTAAGGCTTTAGCTTCATATATAGAAATTTTCAATGTGGTATCTCAATAAATGTAGACGTAGCGTTACAGAGAAAAAAATGTCGGTAAGGTAGAGATCGGGTAAGTAATACATGCCCTTAAGAATAAAATTAGATTGACTACAACTGAAAAAGGTTTTTTGGTTCAACTAGGGAAGATTTAGGATAAAAAACTTGTACTCACGTCTTATAAACTTTTGGATGTAATCTGTGAATGTGGAAAATTTACACTGCTAATTAACTTGAATTAATAGTCTCTCAACGCATGAATGTACATGTATTTACGCGAAATACGCACTGACTAATTGTTTTATACGACCTCGTTTAAAGTCTAAAGTTTTAAAGTTTCCTGCCAAGCTTAATGAAGGATGGCTAGAGGAAAGTAAATCACGAGGCAGGTTAGGAAAATCGTCGAGGGAAATGGCTCTTGTATGCTGAGGTGGAAATGCTTGGATCTCACGGAGATGATTTATTGAATTTGGGCAATTTATTGCTCTGCAGAACTCACTTAGAGGATGACAAGTGTTTATTATAATTACTATAGAATTTAAGTATCGAGTCTCCCGAGATTTGTAATTCCTTCCTCATACTTTATATATCTAATATATTCCTGTATATCATTTGAAATAAATATGAAAATATTAAATGAATTTGAAAGCGAAAGCATTTTTGACGTAACATACCTTTTCTACTTAAGGGTATTGGAGCCAAGTTCTAATCTAAAAATTCGATTTCTTCATTTTACTCAACAAATATTAAATTTGTAATTTTTTCCCTCTGTAGAATTAATCAATTTTTAACTACAATTGTGTATACAAAGCGAGAAAATATCTAAATCAAATATTTTTTAAGTTAAATGAAAATATTCAATTTTTAAGTTAGATTTTGAGTTCGTTTTATACAAAAAGTATCGAAATTAAATATTTTCGTTGAGGAAAATGGAGAATGGAATTTTGAGATTGAGATGTTAAATTTCAAAGCAATTAATGTAATTTCACGCCAAAATATAAAACGATGAACTAAATTTTAATTAGGAATAAATCCGACATGAGAATTCCTTTATAAATTAAATTTGACGAAATCTTTACTTTATAATACGAAATCAGAATAGACTAGACTGGAATAAATGTATTCATCGTTCAAGAGTCAGTCGGCTGGACTGAATCTAATTAAGGCATTGCAGGTATTCATCAAGCATGCTAGTACCCCTCTTCCCAATATTTCTACGGTTTACACCTGTATACTCCAAGTTTGGCTTGTATTAGTAAAATCACAAATGAACGGATTCAATGGTGTCAATTACCAACTAATTGCTCTCAGTCCTCGTCGATAACGTTCGTCGTCTATATTCAATGGGTCTGACTTTGGCCGTGACGAAAATCCCAATATGTCACGTGCCCATTCGGTACGGACGCGAGACTACTTCACTCGACAGTCTACGTAAAAATATTACACGAAATTAATCATCTCGAACTGCTAAACCCACACACTCGCTGAATTCGTTTAACATCTCTATTTGCAAATTTACGAAAAAATATATTTACCGTTTCACTGAGAAAAATGGATTGTAAACGGTAATGAAAAATATGTTACTAAGTATAATCTTGGACTATTAACTATAGGACAGCAATCTAGATTATTAAAACCATAATCTCTAGATGTTAAAATTTATACTCCACAATATTAGAATTTATAATCCAAGGTATTAAAATGTGTACCAATACTAAGATTTTAATCAACAGTTTACACAATGTATAAAAACAAAGAATATCACTTTTCGCAATTCTGAAAATAATAATTATAATATTTACTTCTCCTAAAATCGGATTTTACTGTACGAACTTGTTAATAATCAATATTATCTATGAAAAGTCCGAGAAAAAACGTTCATGTGTTTGAGAAAAGAGCAAAACACATGGGTGACCCATGTCCGCCATGATACTTTACGGGCGGTGATTATCTTCAGATGTTACGAATTAATTGCTGAAGATTTTAAAAAGCTAACATCTAGAGATTATGTTTAGTAATATCCTTATATATTAGGTAAAACTTATAGATTATATATGTTAAGGACGCTCGAATGATCTGAGAATGTTTATTCTTTAAGGATTGAAATTTTATTCGTGAACCAGCAATTTCGATATTTATGTTTAATTTCGATATTTATGTTTGAAACGCGGTACAGAAATTTTGAATTTGGAAATCCCGCGATGTTGAATTGTCAGATTTCTGCGAAAATGTCTCGCGAAAACCTTTTCTTATGTTAAATTAATTATTTATATTTAAAAATCCTATTTACTACAGTGTAATCTTGTATTTTCCCAGTTGTATTTAATAAATTTATTATAATATCGTGCAAATCTGTTGTTAAAAAGTTAAAATTCCTTATACAGTCCAGTACAATATACATTAACATATTTTATGTTACCGGATACTATCTTTAGTTTTAACATCTAAGTTTTATGATCCATTTTTCTCAGTGCTGTAACTAATAGCAGGAAATACTATAAATATTTACAAATTAATTATCGTGGGCGACTCTAATATAGCGATTTTCCCAACATGAAGAGAAAAGAATTCGCACTCAACTGGAATTTCAATTAAATTCAAAATTCTCCCTAGGAGCAAAAGTCGAAGAAGACAAATAATTTACTTAACTGCTGAACAAATTCACTACCGTAGAAATAAGTGTTTACTCACAAAAGAAAATAAAATAAAGATAGATCTAAAGTTAACTCGAAAAACCGGAAATTTCTGAACCGTGCGTTCAAAGGGATTTTTTCGGTGAAGCTCGTTTAATGGAATTGACTTGTGTCTGGTAAAATTGTTTCTTTTTTTTGTTTTCAAGCGAGCAGTGAACCCACAAAGAGCATCATTAACTTTACTGGAAGAGAGTGATATCGATCGACAAATTAACGTGCAGACAGACTGATAACATTTATTAAAATTAGAGGCTAACAAGGCTTTTTGCCTAAAGTGATTAACAATCACAGCATAGAATTCAAATATTTATTTTAATAAACGGTTAAAGTTAGTTATAACAGTTTAGTCAAAGTTAAGTAGAGAATGAAAATTATAACACAATATCGAGCTTTGGTGATATTTAAATTTATAGATTTAGTTCACCGCGAGTGTAATTTGTTTATTCGATCATGGTGGTTTGATTGAAAACTAAATCCTGCTCTGAAATCGTGGAATCGAGAATAATTGCAATAAAAATTCAATCGAAACTTATTGTGCGAAGGTTTTAAAACGAGGAATATTTCCCTATCAGTATTTGTTCACTTTTTTCGAGGTTTATTTAACGTCTCTGTATTTATAGAGAATTCAATTTTAGTGCAAATTACGCTAACGCTTTTTGATAGAAATATAAATTTTCGATGTCTTCCTGCGTTAGAAAAATTATAAGTTTTTAATAACTGCTTCCTTTTTGTCTATCAGTCTATATTATGCAAAATTGCTAATTAGTGATATTCAAAAAGGTAAAGATGAATAAAAAGTTTTTTGCTGAAGAGTGAGTGTAGAATTAAGGTACAGGTTGTTAAAGTCTTCACAAAGTTTCAAGTCTGTATCCAGAGGATGTTGAATATTCTGGACACAGCGCTAAAGACTTGTAACTCGACCGCTTTAATCTTACCTTCGCAAAACCACCTGAGAATTTGTAATCCTGCTGTCTAATGTTCTCGACATTTTTTTCTTTATTAAAAATACTTCAAACTATAGTCCTTTATATTATCCAATTATATATTACAATTAAAGACATTAAAAGTGGAATAACAATAATTTGCAACTTTATCATACTTACAATTTTGTAGTATACACTATTCGAATATTTCTGGTAATTACAATTAAGTTAGTGTAATTATGCGACACAAACTGAGAGCTACACATTTCGAGTGTCTTCATTAATAGCGAACATAAGTTGGTGTGTAGCGAATAAACATCTCGAGTTAAATCCTTCCCAACGAATTATTTTCCCTTGAAAGTTTCGTATTTACTTGAGCCAGATTATAATAATGATTAATTACAATTTTAATTGGAAAGTTTCGGAGTCTATAAACCCTCCAAGTGTCCAAGTATATTGGAAAATTTATGGAATCTTAAAGATCTTTGTTTAATGAAGTTTCATTGTATTCTATAAGGAATTAAAGGCATTTCTGTGTATAAATAAATAAATGTAATTAGTAAGATTATCTTATGTAATTAATAATATTATTCTCTTCAGTAACACACTCTGTGAACCTGATCTTCGAATACAGTCTTTGTAGAAAATCCCTTTAAATTAGAATTGCAAGCTTACCTAAGATCAAAATCTCGTTTGTATTTGACTCGTGTAAATAGGAAACGGAGCTTTTGATGTTTGCAAGCTTCTTAGAACAGCTTAATTCAAGCATGTTTCTCTGTGCAGTTAAATTTCAGTCTCCCCAAGCATATTATAAGATATAACTCACTTTGTAACTTATTCGATTGAGGATCGAGGAAAACTCATACATTACTATACTGGAGGGTGACACAATTATTGCGACTGCGGCATCTGGTATCAGAAGTTTATATAAAAGTTCTCATCATATTACTATATGCCCTCGATGAAAAGCCCCAGTTGGCTATAAAGCTCTTACTGTTATTACCGTTGGCTTTATTATCATTATTATTATTGCTATTATTATTAATAGAAGAATATGACGTCCTTCATTGCATATGGGTTCCCAGGATCGCACCGTTTTCGAATCCCGTGGTACTACTCATTGCTGTATGGCAGACGACGTGTCCGAGTAGCATGTCGCTATGGCAACGAACCCTCGACGAGTTCTCACTGGTTCTCAACCTCGGGCACTAGGAAAGTACTTTGAGAGTTTTCTCACTCGGGGGAATAAGTGGCAACGCTTTCCGTTCCAGTTACACATTACCCCAAATCACCTTTTTTAATGATCTAGAAAAAGAATCTTCTCTCACAGAAAGAAAAAACGATATAATGCATCACCCTTAAAAATGTTCTCCAATTCACTAGAGGTGTCCATAATTTTTTTCAAGCCAACTGAATTTTATATAAAAACCCTGACGAATCTATTTCATTCCCAGCCAGTTTGAAGTTCGCATGATTCCTATCCGAATGAATCGGAGCCAATCCGAAGTTTGAAGGAAGATTCCTATCCGGAATGGTTCGGATTCATTCGGATCGAAAAAATTCTTAGGAATGGTTCGGATTCATTCGGATTGACAATACGGATTCATTCGGATTGAAAAGTTTCTTCGGAATGGAATGGATTTACTAGGATTGAAAATTCGGATTCATTCGGATTGAATTTTCGGATTCATTCGGATCGAAAAATTTCTTAGGAATGATTCGGATTCACTCGGATTGAAAACACGGATTCATTCGGATTGAAAAGTTTCTTCGGCATGGTTAGGATTCATTCGGATTGATTTTTCGGATTCATTCGGATCGAAAAATTTCTTAGGAATGGTTCGGATTCATTCGGATTGAAAAGTTTCTTCGGAATGGATCAGATTCATTCGGATTCATTCGGATCGAAAAATTTCTTAGGAATTGTTCGGATTCATTCGGAATGAAAAGTTTCTTCGGAATGGATCGGATTCATTCGGATTGAAAAGTTTCTTCGGAATGGTTCGGATTAATTCGGATTGAAAATTCGGATTGAAAATTCGGATTGATTCGGATTGAAAAATTTCTTCGGAATGGATTGGATTCACTCGGATTGAAAATACGGATTTATTCGGATTGAAAAGTTTCTTCGGAATGGTTAGGATTCATTCGGATTGATTTTTCGGATACATTCAGATCGAAAAATTTCTTAGGAATGGTTCGGATTCATTCGGATTGAAAAGTTTCTTCGGAATGGATCGGATTAATTCGGATTCATTCGGATTGAAAAGTTTTTTTCGGAATGGTTCGGATTCATTCGGATTGGAAAGTTTCTTCGTAATGGTTAGGATTAATTCGGATCGAAAAATTTCTTAGGAATGGTTCGGATTCATTCGGATTGAAAATTCTAATTGAAAAGTTTCTTCGGAATGGTTCGGATTCATTCGGATTGAAAAATTTCTTCGGAATGGATTCACTCGGATTGAAAATTCGGATTCATTCGGACTGAAAAGTATCTTCGGAATGGATCGGATTCATTCGGATTGAAAAGTTTCTTCGGATTGATTTTTCGGATTCATTCGGATCGAAAAATTTCTTAGGAATGGTTCGGATTCATTCGGATTGGAAATTCGGATTCATTCGGATTGGAAAGTTTCTTCGGAATGGTTAGGATTAATTCGGATCGAAAAATTTCTTAGGAATGGTTCGGATTCATTCGGATTGAAAATTCCGATTGAAAAGTTTCTTCGGAATGGTTCGAATTCATTCGGATTGAAAAGTTTCTTCGGAATGGATTGGATTCACTCGGATTGAAAATTCGGATTCATTCGGATTAAAAATTTTCTTCGGAATGGTTAGGATTCATTCGAATTGATTTTTCAGATTCATTCGGATCGAAAAATTGTTTAGGAATGGTTCGGATTCATTCGGATTGAAAATTCGCATTCATTCGGATTGAAAATTCGGATTCATTCGGATCGAAAAATTTCTTCGGAGTGGATCGGATTCATTCGGATTGGAAAGTTTCTTCGGAATGGTTCGGTTTCATTCGCATTCGCTCGGATAGAGATTTCGCATTGGCTCAGATAACTTCGGATTGGCTCGGATTGGAATCTTATCCGAAGCTTTCGCCAGGGAATTTTCTCTCCCTTCCACACCACCCTCTTTTTAATTAGTTTTAATAATCCAATTTTGCGAAATATTACATAGAAGATTTAAAATGCTTCTCGATTACAATGAAAATGTTCAAACTTTAAGAAACTATGTTGAGTTTGCTCATAAATGATGCTTCAGCTCTAAAAACTAAGAAGCCTAATTAAGTGATCAGTCATCCCCAAGTTTCTATAGTTTTTCATTTTAATTGCTCCTGGAAAGTGCACTGGTTGGATATATTCCTCTGGCAAAGAAGAGAAAGTCCTTTCAAAATTCGTCGTCTGCCCATATTAACCCAGATAAGTTTTTGAATTGATCACGCGAGCATGACTGATTTTCATTGGTATGATAATTTCATGGAAGCTGCATTGATTAAGAAATGGAATAAGAGTAAGAAAATGCAGAATCCAACACATTTTTCAGAATTTATTTCAAGCAATTCATCTGCTTGTATAATATCAAAAAATATTTTTAAATACAGTGCAACCTCGCTAAGAGGAGACCCATTGGCGGTTAGATGAAAAAGCAGTGTCTTTTTGATATTTTTGATTTTTTCAAAAATAAAACTGAGAATAGTTTAACATATTTGTTTCATTCATCGTTATATTTGCAGTGTAGGTAATCGTTGACTTTACCTGAAAATTTCATTGTTTTCCAGGAAATAGTTTACGAACTGGAAGATTTTAAAGAATACCTAATTTTTTCTACTCCAGATGTTTAAACACTTGTAAATTGAAAAGTTTGTGTATCATATTGAAATAAAAAAATACGTGTCTATATATATACAAATATACAAGTTATTGTATGCAAATTAGAAAAATAATTTTAATAAAAGCATTTTCAATGAGAAAAAAAAGAAAGTAAGCTGCGCTCGGCTGCGACCTCTTATCGGGGTTTTGCGACCAATTCTCGAGGCAGGGCAGCGTGAGTAGAGTTTGTAGTTGGGGAAGGTTCGGAGCTCATCAAGGCCATGAATTCTCTTATCGGGGTATCTCTTAGCGAGGTTGTACTGTATGTAATGTTTACATTGTTATTAAACCAAAAAATTGTATATCCCCTAGAGGGGATAATAATAATAATAATAGAAGCTTCTATAATGATGCGGCGATTCAATTAATTGTCTCCATTGTTTATATAAACTTTTAACATCAGGAAATTTAAATGTATTTTCCTCATATAATAATAAGAGGACTTTTTGTTTGTAAATCTAATGAAATTTATAAATCGATAAATTGAATTTCATCCTCAATGGATGCACATGAATGAAATGAGGCAATATCGACATTTGGGTTGTAATAACAAAAGGGAAGTAGCTTCCTGAGTTGACGACTGCCTTCAGGCTACGTGACTCGCTACTCAGGTAAGTATTACGTAAACGCGGAAAATCGTTTTCCATTGAAATAATAGAAAAGCATAATGAAATGGGTTTTAAATTCTTTGATAAATCTCGATTTTCTATATATAGGTATATAGAAAATTCACTTATATTTGAATTTGCATACAATCAATAGAAAACCGGAATTCGTTTTTTCCGTCGAACTAATCAGACTGATACAGATTCTTACGTCGAGCGTCGCGTCTAGAGCGTAATTAATATTCACAGTTAATTAGTACAAGAACAGCGCGATATTCTCGTCCAACAGATAAGGACAATTAATTGAGTTTAGGTTTCCTGAGGTCAGTTTTTCTATAGTTCTCGAGTTAAAGATCAAAAGAGTAGATGTTTTTTAATCTGACGTTTTCTACACTTGTTGAGCTTTCAGCGCGAAATATTTGCTCTTGACGAGTCTCACCCCAATTTGATAAAAATCTATGCTATAAATTTTGTTGGGAAGAAATCTCAGCTTATTCTCGAACCCCTCTTATCTTTATACAAAGATATTAAGAGGAAATATGCTTTTTAAACCCCAATAGCCATATTAAAGTTATTTTAAAGTCCTTATTTTCTAAGGAAATTTATCACATTATATGCTTTTATCACTGTGTAAGAAATTCCAAATTTGATGATCCTTATAATGCAATATTAACTAAAAGAATGCAAAGAGGTATTCGCCTTATACGACTATATAATATCATCCACATGTCAGCTATGAATTATTAACAAATGATAAATAATAAATGTAAAGATATAGATATAGAGATCGCATGATCGTAAAAGCTGATGCTTGGATGCATTTGAACATTCTCGACTCGAGAAAAGTTGCCAGCCTTCATACTGCTATAAAACACAACGAGCATATACTGTTCTTGTGGGATAACTCGCTGGAAGGGCCTTTCTATACTTCTTTCTTTAATATAAAGGATAATTTCCAACTTTCTAAGGAAATTGCGAATAGTTCTTTTTAATTCGAGATTTTCCCGCCTTATTCCACGATAACTGCGCATTCAGTTTTTCTATAAGACAGAGCTGGCGTCGGCAATGTGGATAACGATATAACTGCGTATAGCAAGTTTATAATGGGATCCAGGGCAAGGATGAGAGGAACTGGATGAGCACGACCTTACCAGTCACCTTGCCGGGAGCTGATGCTGAAACAACCCCAGATAACGGAGCGAATGGAACTTCGAGACTAACAAGTATTTCCCGATAGTTTCCCTGGACCGTCCGGTCCAAACCCTAAATGTATTGAAGATTGCTTTCCGAAAGGGGCTGGAGACATTTCATCCTCTCACGCCTTTCACGCAACTTAAGTTCCATGAATTAGACGTTCGAGCCCCAAGAATTAGGAGCATCATAAATTTCTCCGAGGAAGTAGAGTGTTACTCATTTCTAGGATGTGGGGCGATAACTAGTTGATGTGATCCTCAAGAAAGGTCATTTTTTATTTCGGAAACTTTTATTTGTTATTGATGATTCAAATTATATAGAAATTTTCTGATGGGTAGAATGGCGAACGGTTATTAAATTGATTACGGACAATTAACAATGGTAGTATATGTGCAATTTTATGAGGCATTCAATAATTCTATAATAGGCCAAACATTTGCGCATATGAATCGCGTAAATGTTGGTCCACAAATTGACCCTATAAAAATTTCACGATTTGTTGAATACGACCCTTTCAAAAGAAAAATGACCCATATCAGTATATTTGCTATATTTACGAATAATGGCAATTTTCCATTTTAAATAATAAAACTACTAATATCTGAAAGCAAACAGTCATTGATTCATCAGCGTATATATGCTGATTGAACCAGTTGTATTTTGTAGCATTTTACTGAGAATCAGCAAAATTCTGCCAAATCAGATTTTGAGAGTGGAATTTCAACCTATGGGTTTCATTACTCATCATATCGAATATCTCATCAAATGCAGCAACGTTGCCTACCAATAATATACCAGTGGTAAATAATTAGCTTACAATTTCTAAAATATCCGATGAATTTCATAGAATTTGATTAAATTATTTATATACATTTAATAAAATTTAAATAAAAGTTTTTATTTCTCTGAGGAACGAATAAACTTGATTTTATATCTATACAAGAACGAACGCGCGCGCATTTACGTTCTTTTTCAATATTATATAATTTATTATATTTTATTTCTCTAATCTCTTAAAATCTATGTTAAACTTCGTGAAAATCTCTAAAAATTCCAAGAAACCTTGGAAAACCTGTGAAATCGCATAAAATTCGTGAAAATCTCTTAAAATTTTCAGAAACTTCTTGAGATTCTTTTAAATTTAATTATAATAATTCAAATCGCTTTTATATTCTTTAAAATCCATAAAAAGTATTAGAAATATCTTCAAAAACTTAAAATCCTCATAATTTAAAAATATTTAGAATCCCTTAATATTCTCTAAAACTTCTTAAAATTGCATGAATTCCTTTAAAATTTCACAAAATATCTTGAAATCTCTTAAAATTCTACGAAAATTTTCAAAATCATAAATCTTTTCAAATCCACGTTAAAATTCATGAAAATCTCTAAAAATTCCTAGAAACCTTTTGAAATTCCATGACAAACTTTAAAATCTCTTAAAATTCCTAGAAAAATTCTTGAAATTTTACGGTAACATTTAAACATTCTTTATACCCTTAAAAATATTACATAGAATTCGTCAAAATCTTTTAAAATTCTTTATCAACTTTTTAAAATCCTCATAATTTAAAAATATTTAGAATCCCTTAATATTCTCTAAAACTTTTTAAAATTGCATGAATTCATTTAAAATTTCACGAAATATCTTGAAATCTCTTAAAATTCTACGAAAATTTTCAAAATCATAAATCTTTTCAAATCCACGTTAAAATTCATAAAAATCTCTAAAAATTCCTAGAAACCTCTTAAAATTCCTTTACATTTAAAATCCCTTAAAATCATTAGAAATCTTATTAAATTCCATGAAATCCTTTAAAATTTCACAAAATCTTTATAAAAACAGAAAAATTTCTTTAAATACTTTTAAGTAAATTATTAGAAATCTCATAAAACTCCCTCAAATCCATAAAAATTCCCCAATATCTTTTAAAATCGAAAAATTTCTTGAAAACCCTTAAAATTTGACGAAAACCTTCGAAATCTTTGTCAATTCTACCAAATCTTTTAAGAATTATAAAAGACTTTCGAAATTCCTTAATAAAATTCCCTAGAAAGTTTTAAATTCCTTATTTAAATCCCACAAAAAACATATTTTAAAAGTCATAAAAGTACCTTCAAGTCCGATTGAAATCTGATCAAAGTCGTGAAAAATTCTAAAAATTCCTAGAAACTTCTTGAAATTCTTTAAAATTCTACGATAACATTTAAAATCTCATTATCTCCCATGAAATCTTAAAAAATTCCATAAAATTCCCTTAAAATTCCTAGATTTTCAATGTATTTCGAGTTTAGACTCGTGAAAACATGATTATTAACGAAACCAAATTCAAAATCTCAAATTCAATTCACGTGGAATTTACGATTCGACAAATATCGATTGTCGAAAATCACTATCGATACTTACACAACGAATCAAGAGTGCGGAATAGGCGTTACGATATTTCGACTTCGACTCAATCATCTTTTTAGAATAGATCAGAGAAAATAAAAAGTTCAATTTTGGTTCAACTGACTATGATGTTAGAGAAGAGAAATAAATCGAATTCTCTTTGTGCGGAATTATAATTTTCGCCCAGGAGACTTCATCCGGGCGGATAAAAACTTTTCCTATTAAGTGACTTTCGTAGCGACCCGAAGTTGTAAACAAAACATATATATATCGTTCTTAATTTTCCCCTTGTAAAACCAATCTGAAAATGAGATTGTCTTACATTAAACATTTTTAGATGCCTTTGTGTATAAACTTTTATAATATTTGTTCCTCTATTTCAATTTTAAGGGAAGTATGTAATGAGTGTAGGGAGTATAACTAAAGAGTACCAACTGGGGACGATATTAATTGCTTTGGGGCCATTAGTAAATGGACCCTTCCAAAACGGTGAGAGCGAGGACATTACGCAGCGTTTACTATTAGCATTAATGCCAAAACACAACACACACGGTTTCACTCATTTCATCTGATGCCTGAATGTTTAAAGATAATTTCTTCCAAATTAAGAATTAATGAATTAAAAACTGAATTAATTAGAAAATTCTTCTAGAGAATTTTTTAATTAAAAAGTTCTAGATTATACCGTTTCTAAATTTATATACGTTCCAAATTAAATTATAATTTTTCTAGTCGTAATTGGAAATTGCCCCATTAACGGCTTCATAGAAACGAGCATTATTTTAAATGATAAAATGTTTAACTAAGTAATTATTATATTTTATTTTCCTGTAAATTTCAGATAGCATCAAAATGTAATAATGTCCCGACTAATTAGTCGCTAGTCGCTTCGTAAACTGCGATTATAAGTTAACGGTTTCACTCAAGGGATTAAAGTATATTATATCACTCTGGGTTCTAACTTTAGCCTTAATTTTCCCACCATGTGTCATCCCATTGCGATTCAAGTTGTGCCTTTAATTCGAGGCACGTATCTAATCACCACTATATGCAGCACGCCAAGTGTCTGTTCGCGTATGACATCTACACTCTCTAATGTTTCTTTAAACATTGCCAATTTGCATAAAATATTTTCAATTTAATAACAGTTGTTTTATTCCTTAATTCGAGAGAACTCGAAAAAAAGAAAATAGCTGAATTTACTATTTAAAATAGTCAACTTGCACTTTGAACGCATTTTACCTGGAATTTAGTAAGTTTTACTGTTTTAAGTTGTAACTCTTACTATAAAAAAGCAGTTTGCAATTTTCTTAGCAAAAATTACCATTCGAAATAGTAAACCTTACTAAATTCCAGGAAAAATGCGTTCAGAGTGCAAGTTGACTATTTTAAATGGTAAATTCAGCTCTTTTCTTTTTTCCTTGAAGACTCATTCTGAATTCAAAAAGCAGAATATCGAGTGAATTACTTTTATATCTTTATTGGAATATTTTAGTATTATTATTTTGGTTAAAATTCAGGGAACTATGTTTACTGCTTCTCTTAAATTTTATAATGTCACCTCCTCTGCATGAATTATTATTGCTCCTGTACACGGGTAGATAATCTGGATTTACTGAATTTCCACGTGTTTGTGCGGATCAGGTAAGAACAATAATTCATGGAGGATGGAACTAAATTTTTAAAACGACAAATGTACTCTTTATTTATTACTTA
The DNA here is from genome assembly GCA_900474275.1 of Synergus japonicus. Lineage (NCBI taxonomy): Eukaryota > Metazoa > Arthropoda > Insecta > Hymenoptera > Cynipidae > Synergus > Synergus japonicus. The sequence continues at coordinate 7,467 of UCOH01011811.1, read as the reverse complement.
TAGTCAACTCCAGGAATAAAAACTGCAGTTATAAACGAGGGCTTATAACAAAAACGAGGTTTATAGTATGGAAACTATAATTTTTCAAAAGTTTAATAATCTTGAAAAATTTAATATAAATTTTCCGTATACAATGGTAACATACATCCCTTTCATGAGAAAAGAGAGAAAATCAGTAGAACAAGCGCAGTGAAAGAAGCAGACAGGTAGTAGAACAAGTTTTATATGGTCAGACTCAGCAAAAGAAGTGTCTCGTTTCAGTTTTCTCTCCTTTCATGTCTCTACATGTTCAGTTTATTTCTGTACCTAACGAAAATGCACTTTTCTTTTTTTCGTTACGAAGATGTCATGCAGAAAATTTCTTATACATATTAGTTGTTAAACAAAATATCTATTCTAAAAAAATGATTGAGTCGAAATATCGTAACGCCTATTCCGCACTCCTGATTCGTCGTGTAAGTATCGATAGTGATTTTCGACAATCGATATTTGCCGAATCGTAAATTATACACGTGAATTTCATTTGAAATTTTGAATTTGCTATCATTAATAATCATTTTGTCACGAGTCTAAATTTGAAATAAATTGAAAATCTAGGAATTTTAAGGAAATTTTATGGAATTTTTAAAGATTTTATGGGAGATAATGGGATTTTAAATATTATCATATAATTTTGAAGAATTTCAAGAAGTTCTTGGAAATTTTTAGAATTTTTGACGACTTTGATCAGATTTTAATCGGACTTCAAGGTACTTTTATGACTTTTAAAATATGTATTTCTGGGATTTAAATAAGGAATCTAAAACTTTATACGGAGTTTTATTGAGGAATTACAAAAGCTTTTTATGATTTTTAAAAGATTTCGAAGGTTTTCGTCAAATTTTAAAGGTTTTCAAGAAATTTTTCGATTTCTAAAAGATGTTGTGGAATTTTTATTGGTTTGATGGAGTTTTATGAGATTTCTAATAATTTACGTAAAAATATTTCCATAGATTTTTCTGATTTTTCAAACATTTTGTGAAATTTTAAATGCTTTCATGGAATTTGATAAAATTTCTAATGATTTAAAGGGATTCTAAATGTGAAGTTATTTCAAGAGAGGTTTCTAGGCATTTTTAGAGATTTTCAATAATTTTAACTTGAATTTCAAGAGATTAATGATTTTGAAGGTTTTTATGAGCATTTTTAACAATTTTTAAGTAATTTGTACGAAATTAAAGAGATTTTTAGGATAATAAAAAAGATTTTGTAAAATTATATGGGATTTTAAGATATTTCGTGAAATTTTATGGAATTTTAAAAGCTTTGTAAGAGTTTTATGATGTTTCAATGAATTTGAAATATAATCCAGAAATTTTAAGCAATCTTATGAGATTTCTAATAATTGTAATTCATTTCGAGAGATTTCTCTGATTTTGAAAACATTTTGTGAAATTTTAAATGCTTTCATGGAATTTGATAAAATTTCTAATGATTTAAAGGGATTCTAAATGTGAAGGTATTTCAAGAGAGGTTTCTAGGCATTTTTAGAGATTTTCAATAATTTTAACTTGAATTTCAAGAGATTAATGATTTCGAAGGTTTTTATGAGCATTTTTAACAATTTTTAAGTAATTTGTACGAAATTCAAGAGATTTTTAGGATAATAAAAAAGATTTTGTAAAATTATATGGGATTTTAAGATATTTCGTGAAATTTTATGGAATTTTAAAAGCTTTGTAAGAGTTTTATGATGTTTCAATGAATTTGAAATATAATCCTGAAATTTTAAGGAATCTTATGAAATTTCTAATAATTGTAATTCATTTCGAGAGATTTTTCTGATATTTAAATGAGTTTGTGAGAATTTTAAAGGATTTCATGGAATTTGATAAGATTTCTATGTACTATTTTTAAGGGATATAAAATTGTCATGGAATTTCAAAAGGTTTCTAGGAATTTTTAGACATTTGCACGAATTTTAAGCGATTTCGCAGGTTTTCAAAGGTTTCTTGCAATTTTTAGAAATTTTTACGAAGTTTATCGTAGATTTTAAGAGATTAGAGAAATATAATATAATAAATTATAGTATATTGAAAGAGAATGTAAATGCGTTCGATCTTGTTTACGAAATAAATTGATCCATCTGACTCCTTAAAATTCTCCTTCACTTTCTCTGGACATTTTTCTGGTATAATAATATAAAAATGTGTTTTCTGGCTTTTTTCATCGACTCACCTTGAAAGGCAGCTTCGAAGGTTGTTTTCTCTTCGACAGGATTTTGGGCGAACGTCGCTACAGTCAGATACCCAAGGATTAGGAAGAGCCAACAGCGGGAGGGTCCGGACATCGTACCTCCCATAACATGTACTCGCTGCTCACGTACTTTAAGCGATTTGATCCACTCTCTTGTTCATTGAACAAGAGGAAACCGAATGCTGTTTAACCAGTCCTGGATTCCCAAAGGTCGTCCTCTTCCCCAGTTAGAACACTCGATTTTTCGATTTTTTAACACACTAAGATTCAAGAACTGGAAGCACTTTTCGACGAATCACCTGCAATCGATAACGCACCCTTAAGTAGATTTGAATCGCGTATGCGGGCTCTGTTCGATAAAGGGGGAGTTACGCTTTTACGCTTTCTAGATTGAAAGTCACAAGCCGCAAATTTACGCTTCGTTATTTATAAAAAATTTTATTTTCGAGAGGCAACTCATCCCACAAACCATCCACAATTTCATCCTCTGTCCACTTTTCCAGAGTCATAATGCGGAACAAAATATTCGGTTTTTTCGTGTTGTGAGCATGATGAGTCATAACATTTTTTTATGAAAATTACATATATACGTTTACTGAGGATATCGAGAATTATTTTTCAATTTATGGAACCTTGGTTTAAAAATAATATTTTTTGGATTTCCATTATTCGGGCTTTTAGATGTTCAATCTCTATATTTAATTCCTAGAAATATTTATATAATATTTAATTTGCCTGAATGAAATTTCCCAAATATGTCATGCTTTTAATTACAGTTCGTTTAATTCTTATTACCCTGATTGAAATGTTTCTGAGATACTGAACAAAGCATTTCATTGTTGGTACCTTTTCCAGTATAAATTAAATATTTAAATTTAATTATTCATTGTCGGAACAAACTGAATTTGACTGAATGAACTTTGTCCAATAGTAATTATTCTTTGTTGGGAAATTGTGTACTTTGCAGTAATTATAATTTCATTTCGTGAAAATGAAACTCTTTTTGAGTGAATAGAGTTTATACTTCATACCTCACTAACAAAGTTTCGAACTCCGGAGGGCTCTTTAATAATAAATAAATCGAAATAATATTAACTTCAAATTCTATTTGTTGAGTGCCTCTGATTTCTTATGAATGTGTAATGCTATTTCCCATTGTTGGTATTTAACTCGTTACTTTATCAAATACGCTTAACAACACCTGCTGGGTACCAACTGTATTTTATCTACTCAACAAGGTCGTAAAATCTTAGCAAGATCGAGCCAAATATATATACATACAACGAGAAATGAATTTACAGGGGTATCTCTTTCAATTAAACTACCTTAACGAAACGAGCTTCCACTTGTCTCTGAAAACAACGGCCAGAATGAAAAAGAAGAGATGAAAATTACTTGAAAACTAGAAATCTCGACGATTTTAAAAGTGAATTATTCTTTGCTGAATGAGAAATGAGAGACGTCCCGCGACACCTTGACCGACACTTCATCGTTACTACAAAAGTTTTTGTACTTCTCGCATGAAAAAATTTAATGACGTTTTAATGAAAAGAATACTTTGAGAATTTTTTTAATAGTTTTTAATGAATATTGGACTGAAAATAATGCTTGTTTCTTGATTATTTATTATTATTTAAGGGGGTCGAATAACCAAATTTTGATTTCCACACGAAAACTACCCAAATGTTTTTTTTTTATTTTAAACATATGCATTATCTAATTTTTGATTATTGTCTCATTTAAATTTTGAACTTTGCTAATATTTAAGGTGTTAAACAGTTTTTCTATGCACGCACCTCTTAAATAATTAAAAAAATTGAATTTACATAAGGTAGACTTTATTCTATAATATAAGGTTTTTATAAAATTATGCACGTTTCTGTGTTGCAAGCGCAACAATTACGGTTTCTCTCTAGAGACGATGAATTGTCAGAAAAATACACGCGCTGATGAATAGAGTTTGACGTCCTACAAATAAACGTGAACACAGTTTTTTCGCTTCATTCTTTACTTCATCGTCAATAAAATCCGGGTATTAATAGATGTATCACATAAAGACAATTTGTTTATTTTAGATTGAAGTGACGATTTATTTATTAATGACTCTAAACTTAATACAAAATAAAAGTAACAAATATCTAATCATGAATATTATTAACATCTGATTACTAAATAAATTGTTTAATAATAAGAATATAGGATTAATACTTATTAAAAAATTAATTGTTAGTTAATAAAACTTTTGGATTTTCAATTGAAACTTTCCTAATATATCTAATTACTGAAAATGATACATTATTCTTTGGATAGAATGGAGAACAGTTTTTTTCTAAAGATTTCCTATTGATTTTAATTAATATTTGCTTGGAGAATCCCCTATTTCGATGGAGAATCCCGAGCTAAAAGGATCATCAATTTCTCTCTTGTTTACATTATCGAGCTGATATAATTACTGGCGGGGGTTATATGTTGTAGTGTATCCCTCCCCCCAGGCTAGAATCGATTCTTTTGGCTCTTGCTAAAGCTTTCCGCCGTCTTTGGGTAGACGAAGGAATAAACTGAGAAACATATCCTCACTCGATTTGTCGTGAAAATTTTTCCGCGGATTTTGAAGAGTGATATTCTTTTTATCAATCTGTATTTATAGTTTATAATTCAGAAATGATATTTGAAAAATAATTTTTATTCAGTAACAAAATTATATTTTTAACAGATGATTGTTGAAAAACTTTCTGAGTTGCATTAATTTCTTTCTAAGGCTTTTGAAAACAGGTCTCTTAAATTTTTGTTTCAGTAAATTTAAAAAATATGTTCACGTTTAATTCATTAAAATTATAGAGGTATAAATTTAAAAGCGTAAAAGCGTAAAAGATTGTGAACTAAAGAATGAGGCAACGGAAAGTCTTTGAAGTTTAAGACACGCAAGTTTCTTGGAGGCAGAAGTTGAAAGAGTTAAAAGCTTTGCAATTTAAAGACCGAATATATTTTTCCAAATCAAACTTCGTATTTTGTATAATGAAATTTATAAAAATCATTCCACTTTTAAAGAGAAACAATTGCCCTCATTTCTAAAATAACCACCCTTAAATATATTTATGTTTTAAAGCCATATTAAAACAAACAAACAGACGTAGCCATTAATTATTCTTCCACATATAAATTAAGCCTTAAAAAAATTCTCCAGGTTTAATTTTTATTCCTTGTTCGATGAAGAAGATGAAATTTGATATTGTGGGCGAGGTATCCATTCAAGTATGAAATAAAAATTCTTTTCCCGGTCGGCCGAAGGTGGCGAAATATGAGAGGGATCGAAAACTTGTTGGCGTTACTCCCCCGCTTATCGATCGTCATCGATAATGCACTGACCTCTCGACGTAATCGAAAATATCGGTACAGTAAGCGGACGACACAAATCGCCGGGCTCACGCAACCCCGGGAATCATCCAAGTCGTAACCTTTTAAACAGGTCGTAACTCGGAAAAATGGAATTGTAGATTTCACACTAGATATCCTTCTTTCCAAACCACGGGACCTCAGAAAAAGGTCATGTCCGAATTCACTGATAAATAAACAATAAATAATCGAGGGGCGAAAAAATGTGCACGCTCGCGTCGCGAGACCGACGCCGGACTTCGCGAAACCGTGTCGTGATCGCCGGCCGGACCGGTGGTTTTAATCGAACTGCGGCTCTGGGGCGACGGTGGCGGCACCGAGGGTTGAAGGCGAAAAATTACGAACTATACCGAAGGTGGTCGAGTGCGCACGCATTTTGTGGCTGATGGGGATAGGGGGAAAAAGTGTGGTTGGGGTTAAAGGGGAAAATACGAGTGTGAATGCCGTAGGGGGGATGAAGAAGGAGATGAGAGAACATAGGGATGAGAAATGAAGAAAGAGAAAGGAGAAAGGTAGGGCTGTAAATAGGGCACTACTTAGTTACACAAGAGATGTAAGTTGCACGAAAAATTTTCCTTTATATGAAGAGAAAACTGTCGCGATTAAGGTCGAGGCGCAGAAGTTATTTAGATATTTAGTGCTGGCACAAATTGAGCGGATCTGTAATCAGAAATTGTATAAAACGTTATAGCAGCCGTTGCCATGTTTTTATTCTGTTGTTTAATGGATTCGAATTTATATAACAATATAATAATAATAAGTATTAATAGAATCTCAAATGGTCAAATGCTATAAAAAATACTTTATATGTTATTATGATTTTTATAGATTCGAAAAGTTGCTTGGTTTGATTAATTTTTATATAATTAATCTCGGGAAAAGAAAATTAATTAAATTAAAATTAATTCTAGAAAGAAGATTCTATTCTAATTGAGTCGAAGTTGAACTATCGTAACGCCTATTCCGCACTCCTGATTCGTCGTGTAAATATCGATAGTGATTTTCGACAATCGATATTTGCCGCATCGTAAACTCTGCGTGAATTGAATTTGAAATTTTGAATTTGGTTTCGTTAATAATCATTTTGTCACGAGTCTAAACTCAAAATAGGTACATTGAAAATCTAGGAATTTTAAGGGAATTTTATGGAATTTTTAAAGATTTCATGGGAGATAATGGTATTTCAAATGTTATGGTAGAATTTTAAAGAATTTCAAGAAGTTCCTGGGAATTTTTAGAATTTTACACGACTTTAATCAGATTTCAATCGGACTTGAAGGTACTTTTATGACTTTTAAAATATGTATTTTGTGGGATTTAAATAAGGAATTTAAAACTGTATAGGGAATTTTATTCAGGAATTTCACAAGCTTTTTAGGATTTTAAAAGGATTTTGTAGAATTTACAAAGATTTCGAAGGTTTTCGTCAAATTTTAAGGGGTTTCAAAAAATATATCTAATTTATAAAAGATTTTTAAGTGACTTTTAAGAAATTCAAGAGATTTTTAGGATATTAAAACGATTTTGAAGAATTTTATGGGATTTTAGAATATTTCGTCGAATTTTAAGGGATTTTAAAAGCTTTGTAACAGTTTTATGAAATTTTAAGGAATTTGAAATATTATCGTAAAATTTTAAGGAATTGTATGAGATTTCTAATAATTTTATGTGATTTCGAGAGATTTTTCTGATATTTAAATGATTTCATAATATTTTTAAGGATTTCATAGAATTTGATGAAATCTTTAATGATTTTAAGAGATTTTAAGAGTTGAAACATTTCTAGAGCTTGATAGAAATTTTTAGAGATTTTTACTAATTTTAACATGGATTTCAAGA
>UCOH01011810.1:0-18360 GCA_900474275.1 Synergus japonicus | reverse complement strand
TATATATATATATATATATATATACTTATATTGTTATTCCCTTGTGAATCATGTCAATTCAAGTCAACCTGCACTTTTCAGATAAGCTAAGTTGATTAAAATTATTTCCTGGAAATAGTTGAAACAGTTCCATTCCGTATTAGTAAAAGTGATTTATCGTTAGATAAAATCACCCTTCGTTATTTCAACAAAATCTAGTTAAATTTTCTCGATAGTATTTTCATTATTAATTTTAATGATCATATAATGCAATATCTTTCCATTGGATTGAATTAGTATCTTTATAAAAGATTTTGTAGAAGTTTAAGGATTTCAAAACGCTCTCAAGAATTTTAAGAAATCTTTACGTATTTTAAGGGATTTTAAAGTTTTTCGTGGAATTCTAAGGAATTTTAAGAAGCTTGTAAAAATTGTAAGTAATTTTTACATTTTCAAATAATTTTCAGAAATTTTAATAGTCCTCATAGAATTAAACAAAAATTTCAAGTTATTTTTTATTTTTAAAAGATTTAGTGAAATTTCTTATTTCAAGAGTTTTTTAAAAGCATTTTAATGCACTTTAGGGAATTTAAAAAAATTTCACTAGATTTCTATGATTTAACTATGATTTTGTAAAATAATTGTAAAGGATTTCATGGAATTTTAAATCTCGTACTGTAGTGGAATTTTAAGATATTTAAATATAATTCGAGGAATTTCAAAAGATTTCAAAGAATTTTAAGGAATTTCAATTGGTTTCCAATAATTTAAAGAAATTTTTGTGCATTTTAAGAGATTTTAAATGAAATTTAAGAGGTTTCTACGAATATTTAAAGATTTTAATGAATTTTAACATAAATTTCAAAAGATTTATGATTTTGAAAATTTTTGTGGATTTTTAGGGGATTTCATGGAATTTGATTTTCACGAATTTTAATCGATTTCGAAGGTTTTCGTGAAATTTTAAGAGATTTAAGGGCATGTATTACTTACCCGATCCCTACATTACCGACATTTTTTTCTCTGTAACGCTACGTCTACATTTATAAAGATATCAAGTTGAAAATTTATAAAATTGAAGAAAATATGCTAATGTATGTTTGTCTGGTCTTAAATTTTTGTAAAAATAAAAAAAAAATGTTTGAAAAAATTTTATTTTTTTAAATGTCAATATTTAAGACCAGACAAACGTACCTTAAAGCCTTAGATTGAAATATAGAAATTTTCAATGTGGTATCTCAATAAATGTAGACGTAGTGTTACAGAGAAAAAAATGTCGGTAAGATAGGGATAGGGTAAGTAATACATGCCCTTAAAATGGTTTCTGGAATTTTATTAAATTTTTTTGCGATTTCTGCTTGTAAATAAATATAAATTTTAGGTTTTGGAAACTTTTGCTAGATTTTTCTTATTAATATTTTTATTCCAATAATTCTAATGAAAAAATATCGTCATACTTGGACGTCTTATACTTCAATTAAATTATATTTCCATATGAAAAGAATGACAAAAAAAACCTCTTTAGAAGAACAGCTTTTTTTTACATAACGTTACGAGAATCATTATCTTTGATTGGAACATAGGAAATTGCTTTATTGATAAAAAATTTAATCGCCTTAATGATTCTATGCATTTCTTCAACATTTTTCCCATTATCGCAAATGGGTTTTGCGAAATTAACCTGACTTCCTTTTCATAAGACATAATACTTTTGAAAATGCCAAAACTTCCTTTAAATAATAAGAAAAGGCTGTCTTAAAAAAAGATTGTCCTAAAAAAAACTAGTCCTCAAATTTTAGAAAATTAATTAGCAAATTGAGCGAGTGGGTTTTTATCAAAGATTTATTAGTTTATTATTATTTGTTATTATTATTGATATTTTTATTGATATTATATTTTGTTGATATTTTATATTATTTTATTGATATTTTATTTTTTTTTATTTTTTAGATTGAAATTAAAATATGTGAAAAGAGAGCAATTGGACCAACTACTTCTGGTACGTGTAAATCGTGACCTTTTGAGGTAATTATCGTATATGAAGTAGGCGGTTTCACTCGAGCGACGAAAGTACCTACAAGTTTATAACGTCACAGGTGATAAATGTCAACAACAGAACACTCAGGAGAAGGGTAAAAAAAGAGAAAGAATAATTGTCGAAGAGTGATGGTTGATTTAGTTGACAACATGAGAACGTAATTGTAAATAATAGATATCAGAGGCAATTCGTGGTCTGCCTCGTAATTTAGGGTTGTCATGAATACAGAGAAACCAAGTTCGATGCATTGACTATAATTGAATGCTGGTTGAACTTCAAATTAAGTCGAATTCGAAATACGTGTCGAACTAGTAATTACTGATAAGGGTCAATTTCAATTTCCTTTGCTTTAGGGACGACAATTCAAGTGCTTTTAATCATACTTTTCTTGCAAATGATGAGTAACAAGATATTTGCAAAATTTAATTCCTCCTCCTGAAGTTTCAAGCAATAGAAACTTACTAATGACAGTGCAAAGTTTTTATAATTTATTTAACAAATTTTAGAAAGTATCCAAAGATTTCGATGGATTATAAAAAATTTCCAGTCATTCTCTGAGATTCTCTAGGCTTCTAATGATTTCAAGAGATTTGTATTAGGGAATTTGAAGAATTTTAAAGAACTTTAAAGAATTTTTAAGTTCTTTGAGTAATTTTAAAGGATTTTAAAAAACATGCAAAAATTTAAGAAATTTTGATTCTTTTAAAAAGTGATAATAAAGGATTTGATGGGAATTTAAAAAGAATCTCAAATTATTTTTATTTTTGATTTGAAAAATAGTTTGTGAAATTTTAGGGAATTTTGAAAAATTTTCAATTTAAAAGACTTTGACGGATTTTACTAAAGTTTTTCGTGGAACTATAAAGGATTTAAAGAAATTTCTAAAAGTTTAAAAAGAATTCAAGGGATTATAAATATTCTCGTGGAATTTAAATTGATTTTAAAAGGACTGTAAGAATTTTCAGTTTTTATTATATTAAAGTGATTTTAACGAATTTTAATGTTTCTCCTCGAATTTTTCAAGATTTTACAACATTTTTTTGATTTATAAGATATTTTGTAGAATTATTTAGAATTTAAAGAGATCTTTACGTATTCTAAGAGATTTAAAAGTTTTTCTTGGATTTCTGAAGAATTTTAAGAAGCTTGTTAAAATTTTAAGTATTTTTTACATTTTAAAAATGATTTTAGAGAGTTTAAAAATGTTTCTAGGAATTTATAAAGAAATTTTAAAGGATTTCATTGAATTTGAATGGATTTCAATAAGTTTTCAATAATTTTAAGAGATTTTGACGTATTTTAAGAGACATTAAAGTTCCTCGTGGAATTATGAAATATTTCAGGAGATTTTTACAAGACTTTGTAGAATTTTAAGGGATTTGAAAGTTTTTCGTGGAATTATAAAGACTTTTTTAAGAAACATTGAAGACTTTTAAGTGATTTTGAAAGATTTTTAAGAATAATAAATGGTTTTGTCATTTTAAAAATGATTTTATGGAATTTTAATAGTCCTCATAAAATTTTGTAAAATTCCGTCATTTTTGATTATTGAAAAATTTTGTGAGATTTTTTATTTCAAAAGTTTTTTTTTATATAGAGATTTGAATACACTTTTGGGAATTAAACACAATTTCACTAGATTTTTTGATTTATAAATGGTTTTGTAAAATAATTTAAAGGATTTCATGGAATTTTAAATATTTTAATGGAATTTTAAGTTATGTAAAGATGTTTTTAGGAATTTTAAAAGATTTCAGCAAATTTTATGGAATATCAATATGTTTCCAATAATTTAAAGAAATTTTTATGCATTTTAAGAGATTTAAAAATTCTTCGTGAAATTTAAAAATGTTTCACGAGAATCTGAAACTTTTTTATGGAATTTTAAAGGATTACAGGACATTTTAATAGATTTTTAGGAATTTTAAAAAGATTAGTGAAAATTGAGGGGATCTTTTATGCATTTTAAGAGATTTAAAAATTCTTCGTGAAATTTAAAAATGTTTCACGAGAATCTGAAACTTTTTTATGGAATTTTAAAGGATTACAGGACATTTTAATAGATTTTTAGGAATTTTAAAAAGATTAGTGAAAATTGAGGGGATCTCATAAAATATTAACAAATTTGAAGGGATTTCGTGGAATTTTAAGATGTCTCCAGGGCTTTCAAGAAATTACAATGAATTGCAATGTTGTGAAATGATTTTAAATTTCAAAAGATTTAAAGTGATATTATACGAAATCTTTAAAAAATTTCAATAGTATTATTACTGAAAATTTATACGTATTTTTAATACTTTTGCGTCAGGGAAATTTATCTGAAAGTCAAGGAAAAATCAGAGAAATGTCAAGGAAATTGAAAAATTGAATCTTGTGCGTTTCTAATAGTCATTAGTAATGTGCTAATATTCAAAGAAATTTATTGTATTTCATCCAGAAAGATTGAATTGATTATATAAAAATAGCTAGACTTTGAGAGTATGGGGGGGTATAACAAGTGGACGAAATAATTGAAAATGTCTAGTAGAGATCGTCTTATCAATTATCACGCAATTATAGCAGTGAGATCAAAACAATTATTTGACGAATATGCTTGGAAGCGTTATAACGCTTGTTTCGCTCTAGAAATCAATATTGTCCTGAGTCAACTTGTTGGACAAATTGCTGGGCTATTTAAATTTTTTATGAGCAATAATTCACTCGTGAGGGCAGGGGATTCCATTTGGGTTCCTTGATATTTCAATTTAAATTTATTGGTATTATACTAATTTAGGTATTATAATATATCAATTTAAATATAAATATAAATAAATAATGACTAATTCAATATTTCAGGTCAGGAGAGAATTACTAGAAGGAATTATTTTATTTAAAATGACAGATATACGTGCATTTTGATACACTCTGCATTCATAAACCCTCTTTAGCAACATCACCCTATAAAAGTTATTAGTAACCCTTAGGCACGTTTACTTCCGGTTTGCGGCAGACTTTTCACCCCGTAAAAGTTTAAAAAGTTATCTAAGAAGTCTTTAATCCGTTATTCAACGGATTTTGCATTTATTATAGTAGGTACTAACTTTTCCCTCTGTGATATTCCGCTCGTGTCCTTATGCCACTTTATAAAGTTCCTGAATTTACTTTATCTAATTTGTCATCATCTACTTGCCATTTTGTACAGCGAAATTGCATTCTGAGAGTTTATTTCCAGCGAAGATGTATTTCGGACTTTTTTGACATTAATTCTTGCTAGGTAATTACATTAGAAAAATGTTTTAGTTTTTTTATTAATTATTATTATTATTTTTTTTTTTTCAACTTAAAAGAAGGAGCTATTTTTAATCTTATTTTCGTTTTCTTTTTTTACGACTCAGTTCAATCTTCCTTTTAAGCTCATTGCACTTTGTCTTCATTTCAGTTACTTTATTTTCTTTCCTAGTTTCGCTTAAACCCACCCATATCAACACATTACATTTAAAATCTTTTGCTCTTTCTCTCGTGTTTTAAATTCTTCTTTTATCTCTTATCCTTAATTATCAGAACAAAATAAAGTAAAGTATTTTGCGCTATATTTTATTTTATTTTATTTATTTGTTTAGTTTATTTCCTTGTTTAGATTATTCAGGTTATTCAGTTAATCTTTTTGACACATTTGTAAAGATAATCTGTCGTGAGGAACATTTTTATCGAGAAAACATTTTTATATATCAATACGAAGATTGATTGCTCTAGTATATTGCTAGTAATGATTTTCGAATGGAGAGATGCAGGGAAATGTAGGTAACAAAATATCGAGGAGGGTTTGAATGGAAATCTTTTAATCGAGATTAAGCTTTAACACCTCCTTGACGTCAGCGAAAAATACAATTGGAAGATGAGTTTATTTTATGATACAACTTTTATGAGTCTTAAGGAATTTCAAAAGATTACAAGAAATTTCCGAAATTTCCGAAATTTTCGGGCATTTTAAGAGATTGCAAGGTATTCAAAAAAATCTGAAAAGATTTTTGGGATTTTATAAGATTTCAAGGGATTTTAGAAACTTTCAAGAGATTTTCAACATAATTTTAATTTTTAATTTTTATTGAATTTTAAGAGATTTCAAGTAATTTCAAAAGTTTTTTGGAATTTTTTAATGAATTTTAAACAGATAAAAAGGAACATGGGACTTTTCAGGATTAAAAGATTCAGTAAAAGTATTATTATTTCAAGAAAATTCATGGAATGTATAGAAATTTGAATTTGAATATTTAAATATTCATTATTATTATTAATATTTGAAGAAATTTCATAGAATTTAAAGATTTAAAAATTTTAAAAAAATACATGGGATTTTCTGAAATTTTAGAAGATTTAAAAAATTACACTGAATTTTCAAGAATTCTAAGGGATCTCAAAATATTTCATGGCATTTTTCAGAGATGCGAAAGTTTCTCAAGAAATTTTATAGAATATTTAGGAACTTAGGGATTTCAAAAAATTCAATTGAAATTTTAATGGGTTTGAACTAATTAAATGGGAGTTTCATGGATTGAAATAGATTGCAAGAGATTTAATGGTATATCTAAGAATATTAAGGGAATTTAAGGAACTTTAACGGATTTAAATAAATTTATAGAAATTTTGAGTTTCAAACCGAATTATCTGAATTTAAAATTGAATAAAAGGTGTTTTTAAATTATAATTACAGATTTTCAGCTCACTTTTTTGTTGTGAATGTACATTTATTGAAATTAGATAAAGTTTGTGACTTGATTATTAAGACTTTAACACCAGTGTCTTACAACTATGGCCGGGTAACTTTGGAACAATATTAAACTCCATGACACTCAAGGCCTTATTGAAGAAACCCATTCACTTGCAAAACTCTATAATGTTCATTTATAAAATAATTTTAAGGGATGTGACTATATATTTTGAGGAATTTTCAGTAATGTGAGAAACTTTTAAGAGATTTTTCGGAATTTTACAAAATTTCACTCGATTTTAAGGTATTGTAATAGATTTAATGAGATTTCATAGAACCTTGAATAATGTTAAGGAACTTAAAAGGGTTTTTCGAATTTTATTGAGATTTTAAAAATATTAATTGATTTCACTGAAATTTTAAGTAATTTTCAGATTTTACGATAGTTTATTGGATTTTCATTAATTTCAAGTATTTTAATTAATTATTTTATTTTTAAGTATTTTAAATAATTTTAAGGGATTTTAAGGGATTTTAAGGGATTTTAGAATATTGTATGGGATATTAAGTAATTTAAACGATTTTGAAGGCACTCAAGGAATTTTACGAAATTTCAGTTGATTTTCAGGAATTTTGAGTAATTTTAAGTAACTTTAAATGATATCGCAATAGGTTGTGGAATTAAAAAAAATATCAAGTAATTTTACGAAATTTAAAGGACTTTAACCAGATTTTAAAGAATGTTATAGGGATTTGAAGATATTGTACACAGGATATTATGTTATTTTTAAGGACTTTCAAATGATTTTACGAGATTTCTTGACATTTCAGGGTTTTTTAAATAATTTTGAAGGGATATTACGAGATTTTATAGGATATTAAGTAATTGCTTCCTCATAGAGGAAGCTATGTAGTGGTGACAAAATCCAGTTTCCTAAAAAAGGTTTTTTTTCAACATATTTCACGATTCATCAATTTCTTGAAAACGCGTAGAGATAAATTGATGAAATTTTGCATAATTATTCCGCTATATACCTAGTTGAATTTCTTACAAGGGTTTCGCAACATATTTAATTTTAAAAGTTTTATGTACTTTTATAATTTTCGTAAAATTCATTTTTCCACTATAACTCCTGAAATATTGAAAATTTAAAGCTGGTGTATGGGAAATGAAGATTCCTTTCATCGAGACGAATCGATTGACCTATATGATTAATGCATTTCATTAAAAAATAAGGAAGTTATGTTTATTTATAATTTTGAAAGTTATTTTTTCACTTTATGTTTTAAAATAATGAAAATCTTGAGTTGACGTAAGGAAAATGAATATTCTTTATGTCGAGACGAATCGATTGACCTGTATGATGAATGCATTTTAATTGAGACAGTTTAAAAAAAAATAAATAAATGTCTATCAGATTGAAAAATAAAAAAGAAAAGAAAAAGGAAGAAGGAAAAAAAAAGGAAAATGTTAATCTAGGAAGAGAAGGAGAAGGGACAATTTGGAGAGTATGGTGACAAGGAGAAGGGTGGACTTGGAGTGGCAGAGGGGGCGGTTGAAAGAAGTAGGAGAAAAGGGGTACATTTGAAGAATGCTGGAAGAGAAACAACGTTTTTAAATATTAAAAATTATTATCTAAAATAAAGAGAAAAAAAACTAAAGTTAAATATATAAACTTCTTATTGCTTCCTCTATGAGGAAGCAAATCATATTTGCTTACAGGAAGCAAAGTGCTCATTAAATGAGCACAAAAGTTGATATAACTTTACAGCTAGTTTTAAGGATTTTGAAGGATATTAAAGTGATTTTAAAGAATTTTATGAAACTTATGGAGATTTCTGAAATTAGTCAAGGGATTACGAGCTTTTATATTTCAAGAATTATAAATTTCTCAATTTTTTTGTACATTAGTAAAAGGAGTGCAAATTAAATGAGAAATTAATCACATGCAAAGCGCGTGGATCATAATTGCTAGTTTATGATAATAATCTGATAATACCATAAAATTGAGTAAGTTTTATTCGAATTTTTTGATTGAATAAAAATTATGCAATCTTTGTAGAATAAGTATTGTATCGTAATTGTAAAATTGTATTGATACAATCCATTTACCTCTCCCCGCTGCGATACTAAAAGCAAACTTTTATAAATTGGTTAACTAGAATTTTCTGTTGGATCAAGAGTTTGCAAGGGATCTCATAACAAAATTATTGCTGTTTACTTTATAGGTTCCCAGGTCTCCACTTTCTCATAAAGCAACCACCGCAAAGACATGACATAAAAAATGAGATGGTATAGTTTCAAACTGTGTGGGTTGAAATTAACTGCTGGTGGCTCAGAGATCGTAATGGTAGCTCATAAAGTTACAAGTAATGTCGCCCAACTCCAATTTTAATACAAGTTTGAAAGTGTCTGGGAAACTTAAAAATACACCTTTATTCTCTCATTAAGCAACTTGCATAAATATTTATCGTTTTCCAATAAAATATCGTAAAATCCCTGAAAATTACTTAAAATTCCGCACAATTCAATGAAATCTCGTAAAATCCCTTGAAAGTCCTTATAATAATTTAATGTCCCTTAAAAGTCTTTCAACTTTTTTAAGATCCCATACAATATCTTAAAATGCCTTTAACATCTTTCAACATCTGCTGAAATTCCTTTAAATTTCGTAGAATCATTTGATATTCTCCTTGATATTCTTTAATGTTCCATAAACTTCTATCAGATTCCACAAACTATTGTTATAACCGTTAAAATTACTTAAAATTTCGGTGAAATCAATTAATATTTTTAAAATCTCAATAAAATTCGAAAAACCCTTTCAAGTTCCTTAACATTATTCAAGGTTCCATGAAATCTCATTAAATCTATTACAATACCTTAAAATCGAGTGAAATTTTGTAAAATTCCAAAAAATCTCTTAAAAGTTTCTCACATTACTTAAAATTCCTCAAAATATATAGTCACATCCCTTAAAATTAGTTTATAAACGAACATTATAGAGTTTTGCAAGTTTATAGAGTTTCTTCAATAAGGCCTTGTAAGTGTCATAGAGTTTAATATAGGGTGCTATATAATTTAAATTGTTCCAAAGTTACCCGGCCATAGTTGTAAGACACTGGTGTTAAAGTCTTAATAATCAAGTCACAAACTTTACCTAATTTCAATAAATGTACATTCACAACAAAAAAGTGAGCTGAAAATCTGTAATTATAATTTAAAAACACCTTTTATTCAATTTTAAATTCAGATAATTCGGTTTGAAACTCAAAATTTCTATAAATTTATTTAAATCTGTTAAAATTCCTTAAATTCCCTTAATATTCTTAGATATACCATTAAATCTCTTGCATTCTATTTCAATCCATGAAACTCCCATTCAATTAGTTCAAACCCATTAAAATTTCATTTTAATTTTTTGAAATCTTTTAAAATTACACAAAATTGCATGTAATTTTTTGAAAATTAGAAATTCATTAGAAATTCTTTAGATTCTGTGAAATTTCTTGAAATATTAATAATAATGAATAATAATAATAAAGAATCGTTAAAAATATCCCTGAAAATTTCATTCAATTTTTAAAAATCCCACAAATCTCTTAAAATTCCTTCAAATTAAAAATTAAAATTATATTGAGAATTTCTTGAATGTTTCCCAAAAATCTTTTGAAACGTTTAAAAAATCCCTTTGTAATCTTTGAAAATTCTTTTAAATGTCCAAAAATCCCAGAAATTTCTTGAAATCTCTTAAAATGTCCAAAACTCCCACAAATCACTTAAAATCTCCTAAAATCCTGTAAAAACTCGAAGAAACTTGAAATATTTTCAAATCCATAAAAGTTCCTGAAAATTATATTGATTTCAATGAATTTTAAGAGATTTCCAAGATGGTAAATTTTCGAGAAAGGAGGTAAATGAAAAAGTAAAAGGAAATAAATTAAACTAAAGTAAAGTAAAGTTGCTGACAGTGTTGTAATGAAAAACTGGTCGGCAAGAAGTTTTACGTGTAGAAATTAGTGTTTCGCATCTTCTTCGCGTACGTGGGTGAAAATGACTCGAGCACGTGTTTCAAATAGAACAAAAGCACTACCAGAGAGAGAACGTGACATTTTTAAACTTTTCGAAGATTATTTTCACATTCGTTAAAATGTCACATGCACGTGATTTTATTCCAGCCTCTGCTCTGTATTGTTTTAAACGAGTGTTGCTCGTAATATGAGAATATTTCAATTCAATTGAAAATCTGGATTAAAAAATCAAACATTTTCAGAGACCTTTACAATTTACATTATCTTTTATGCAAACATGAATTTATTCTGCGTCACATACTGATGACAATATTTGATTTCAAAAATATAATATTTCGAGAAAAAAAAAAAAAAAAACTGATTTCCATATTGTAAACAGTTGGATTAAATTTCACAAAAATATACCACCAGCATGACATTTGGAAAGCTCTTTTTATTGAGAAAAATCTTTTTGGCTCGTCCAGTGTAAGTTGCAATCATCCTGTAGATTTCTTTGGTGCTCAGTGACCTTTTTCGGCTTTGGAAACGGCTCGGAAACAGAGAATTCGGGTTACTTACATCTCCACGTGGGCCGTAACTTTTGGCGATATTCGAATATGAATACAAATCAGAAATCCGTGAATCGTTCATATTTTGCAGAGTATTCTTCTGAAACAAAGCCCTGCTCATCGGAAAACTGGCACGCGCCGAGGTATTGTTTTCTGAGCCGTTTCCGTTGACCCCATTCCTATTGAAAATCCTGTTGGATAAATCGCTTATTCGCTTCTGGATTGGGTGCGGGTGGCTGATCATGTTTTCACAAGTGTAGAAATTTTATCCTGGCCAAATTATCAAGGAAGTCAGGAAAATGTCAGGAGAACAAAAATTTGACATTGAAACAACAGGGAAATGCGAGTAGTTGTCAGGGACAATAGAAATTAATTGATATTTGTTATTTATGCTAACTATGTTATTTATAAATTTAGATTATAAAAAATTTTCAGGAATTCTTTGAAATTCTTTGGGCTTCTAATGATTTCAAGAGATTTTCAATAATTTTATTAAAGATTGTAAGAGCTTTCTAAAAGTTTAAAGACAATATTACAAAAGATTTGTATTTTAAGAGATTTTTTAGATATTTACTTATTTTAAAGTATTTAAAAGTTTATCATGGAATTATGAAGGATTTTAAGAAGCTTGTAAAAATTTTTTAAAATTGACAAAATTTAAAAAAATTATTTTTGTGGTGAGTTGCAAGAATGTTAAGGAAGTTTAAGTAATTTCAAGAGGCTTTCAAGAATTTGAAAGGATATTTACGAATTTTAAGAGACATTAAAGTTCCTCGTGGAATTTTGAAATATTTCAATAGATTTTTAAAAGATTTTGTGGAATTTTTAAGGATTTTAAAAAAAGGCTCATAAGAATTTTAAGAAATTTTGATTTTTTAAAAGTGATTTTAAGAGATTTGATTTAAATTTTAAAGAATCTCACAAGATTTTTATGATTTATAAAATATTTTGTAGAATTTTTTGGAATTTCAAGAGATTTTCAACAATTTTAAAGGGTTTCTATTCATTTAAAGTATTGCAAGAGATTTGTATAATATTTAAAAAAGATTTAGTGGGATTTTAAAGGACTTTAAAAAATTTTAAGAGATTTTTTGTGTCCAATTTTGCTATAACAGGAATCAAGGTTTATTACAGTTTGATCGATAGTAAAAAAAATCTCTTAAAATCTTCTGAAACCTTTTGAAATCGCTCAAAATTCCATGCAATCCCAAGTAAAGTTCCACGAAATATTTTTAAATTTGTAAAAATCCTAGAAATTCCACGACAACCTTTAAAATTCCTAAAATTTATTTTAAAATATTTTAAAATTCTTAAAAATCCTTTAATATTCTTTAAAATTTTACCATATGTTTAAAAATTTTTTAAAATCTTTTAATATCCTAAATTTCCTAAAACTATTTTCTTATTCCCTAAAATTTCTCGAAAACTTGTAAAATTCCCAAGAATCTCTTGAATTCTCTTGGAATCTGGTGTATGCTCAAAATTTTGATCAATCCCTTATAAAATGAAACCTTGAAACAAGACTGTCTTCTGCGTAGAAAAAACTAGCGATAAATTTTTATTGTCCACATTTTCAGTGGAGTAAATTTATGTTGTTTGTGTAAGTTTGAGATACACCTGTTTTTTACTTCTATGTTCTCATGACAAGAACGGGAAATCGACGGATAATAGAGATTAAAGATGCTGACAGTCTCCCTAGTGGCTTTATTCTGTTTCACCATTCTTTCTTAGATTTTATCGCCTTAAGGCTGGCAGTAAAACTTGTGGTCCAGACTAAAGCACGTGAAAAATATAAAACTTTTATCTCTACTTCTTACTTGTGTAAATAACTTAAGATTCGTGTTTTTTCATATTATTATTCTTTCATATCCCTTATTAAAGTCATATCTAATATAATTGCGATTGATGATCTTTACTTCCTACATAGAGTATATATTTTTTTAATACTTTTTAAGAGTGAAAATAAAAAAATGAGTAAGACGGTATTACGTTAAGGACGTTGGAGCCAAGTTCGAATCTAAAAATTCGATTTCTTCATTTTACATACTCAACAAATATTAAATTTGGAATTTTTTCACTTTGTAGGATTAACCAATTTTTAACGAGAATTCTGTGTACAGAGCGAAGAAATATATAATTCAAAATTTTTTTTAAGTACAATGAAAATATTCAATTTTGAAGTTAGGTCTTTAATTCTTCGTTTTATGCAAAAAAAATATAGAAACTAAATATTTTTTCGCTCTGTATGCAGTCTTATATTTGAAAAAAAATTAGTGCTACAGAGCAAAAATACTTTTTTGAATTTTTTTAATGGCATTTGTAGCAAAGTAGGCGTCTGAAACTTGACACTGTTTCAAGAAAAAAAAACAGCTCTTTTTTATTTTGAAACGCTATACAATTTCGCAAGTTTGCAAATTTTTGAAAAATTTCTAACTTTTTTTTTTATAAAATTTTTAATTGAAAGGAAATTAGAAAAATAATAGATTAGGAAATTGTTTTTAATTTTTAAAGGATTTTGTGAGATTTTTGTTTCCAAGAATTTTTATTTTAAGATTTTAATCTATTTTAAGGAATTTTAAAGTTCCTTATTGAATTTTAAAGGATTTCACGAGATTTTGACGCATTTTAAGAGTTATTAAAGTTTCTCATGGAATTTTTAAATATTTGAAGAGACTTTTAGAAATTTTAAAAAATTTGGAAATTTTTTGAGGAATTTAAAGGATTTGAAATGATTTTTGAAATGATTTGTAAAATAAATATAGTTGAATAGGTTTCCAATAATTTTGAAAGATTTTGATGCATTTTAAGGGATTTTAAAGTTCCTCCTGTAATTTAAAAATATTTCAAGAGGTTCTGAAAATATTTTGTGGAATTTTGAAATATTTTGAAATTTTTCGTGGAATTTAAAGTATTTCAAATGATTTTGAGGAATTTTACAAAGATTATTGAAAAGTGAAGGGATTTCATGAAATATTAACCAATTTGAAGAGAATTTTAAGATGTTTCTAGGAAATTGAAGAAATTACAATGAATTTTAAGAGATCTTTTCAAAAGTTGTTGTAAAATCGAGAGGTTTTTACGATATTTAAATGTTGTGAAGTGATTTTAACATTCAAAAGATTATACGAATTTTTTGAAAAAATTTCAACAGTATTTTTACAAAAAATTTGTTCACATTTTTAATACTTTTCTGTCAGATAAATGAAAAAATTGAATCTTGTTGTCTCTCTGTAAAAAAAAAAAAAAACCATAAAGAAGAAAACTGTAAACCAAAAAAAAAAATCATTATAAAGGGAAATGGTAAATTGAAATCATAATAATGAAAAATTGATAAAAATCGATATTGAATAACATAAACGAAAAACCCATGATTTGTATGTTTTTTTCATGGTTTCATCATGAAAATCAACTGCAATTTTCAACTGCAATTTTAAAAGCTAATTTTCACTATCATATAATCAGCATTATTCGTAGATAATTCGAAAAATCTATTTTTATATGAAACAGTAGATTCAAATGCATTTAATCATCATCCAATTTAAAAATACGAATTCTCGTGAATGCCAAAAGCAATAACTTTTAATTCGACCCTTTTTGCATGTCTCGTCTCAGTCTTTTGCTTAAGAGACAACAGAACAGAATCAATTGCAAAAATCTAGGCGATCAGATACCCACGAAGTGGTTCAGAAGATCAAAGATATAGGATAAAAAAAACCTATCTTGAAACACAATTATTCTAGACGATCGCTTACCACGGAAGGCGGATGCGACCCAGATTTCGGGGCGAATCTGAGAAGATTTTTTCCTCCAGAAACAGAATAAGAGGCTGGGTCGATAAATGCTTGTGGAATAATAACATATCATGATATCATACATATATGATTATATGTACCATATATGCTGTGAAATGCACGATGTTTATCGCTTCTTGGCTGTTGTTTCCCACTATAAGCTAGAGAGCATATGTTAAGCCGTGCGTGTTTCCCTGAAAAACAAGATTTTGAGACGTTTCCTAAAACATTTTAGTTCTTGCAGGTCGATACATTGTGAACGCGTCGTGCATGCAGGGACATAAAAATATCCTCGGCTGATATGCGCGCAAGCTCGCGAGCAGGGCCGCCGTCCAGCACGGAAACTCACGTGTGCATGCATGATGCACACACAACACGTGCGCGCGCACAGTGTTACAAGCATACACCTATCGTGTGAACGCGGTTAAGGGTGGAAAAGCTCGTCCGGCGTAAGCGGCGCCGCTCTTAAGCGAACATTGCTCCCGCGATGCGATGGACGGGACACGGCAGGTTGCACAGCCTGCCGCCGATGCATCCACTTCAATTTTATTTTTACATTTTTTCATTATTCTCCCCCCGCCTTCTTTTTTTCTTTCTTTCTGTATTTTTTCTCTTATACTCTCCCACTTTTTTTCCTTTTTGTCTTTTCTTTTTCTCTTTTTCTCTTTTTCTCTTTTTCTCTTTTTCTCTTTCTCTCTTTCTTTGCTTCTTTCAGGGTGACCACATGTCAGCACTGAGAAAAATGTTTAGTGCGGACAATAACACTTTTTATTGCTATATAGAAGTAACAAAAATTTTTGGGTGTGCCAACCAAACTTTTGTTAATTCAACCAAAGCTGCTTTTTAAAGTGTATTTTGTCCTACATCTCTGCTACCCTAAAGGACACTCAACAATTTCTATAACTTTATGAAAAATTATGTGTATGACTTGTGTATTACAAAGTCTCGTGGAGTTGTCACGTCATTGCATATAAATTTGTCAAATTTAAAGCAGGACAAAACATGTAATGCTGAACATGATGATAATATAAGTGAAAATTTATAAATTTTTCTATTCTACATTAAGTGTGTATTTCCAAATTTTGTCAGGGAAATATTAACTGTTAATCAGCGAAATAAATTTCTCGCTGATTCGTAGCTGTATACGTAGTGAAATTTCGCTGATTTAATGAGGGAAGTCAGGTAAATGTCAAGGGAAACAAAATTATCCTTTAAAAGTCCAGTAAATTTTGTTATAACATTTAAAATTCGTTAAAGTCTCTTAAAATTTTCTGAAACCTTTTGAAATCCCTTAAAATTCCTCGAAACTTGACAACAAGATTTATTTAAAAACCATTAGAATCTCATAAAACACCCAAAAAAACTTTTCATATCCCTTAAAATTTTACGAAAAATTTTCGCTTTACATATTGAATCTTTGATCTCTCTTAAATTTTTCGAAATTTCACGAAAACATTAGAAATCGTTGAAGATTCGTTGAAATTTTGTGAGATTTTTTTTTTGCCAAGAATTTTTATTTACAGATTTTAATGTATTTAATGGAATTTCAAAGTTCCTTATTGAATTTTAAAGTATTTCACGAGATTTTTATCACAAAGCCTCTCTCGATTTTTTTTTTAGAACCGCTTTGATACATTGTATAGTATATACATATTTGAACCATAAGAATCGATTTAGCCACTTTCGAGAAAATTTAATTTTTTGATTTTTCAAAAAAATGTTATAACTTTTGTAAAAAAATTTTTTCCAAGTTTGTATTTGGGGTAAATTAGTCTTATAATGGTGGAAACTTACCACCAAAATATTAGCCAAATATCTCCCAAGGCCGCCCAACCATGCTTACCCAGCTGTTATGGCCTTTCAAGGAATTTTAAGAGACTTCCAATAAGTTGGTCTTGAATTTTAAAGATTTTTAAGTGATTTTAAATTTATACGTATTTTTAATACTTTTCTGTCAGGAAATTTTGTCTGAAAGTCAGGGAAAAGTCAGAGAAATGAAAAAATTGAATCTTGTGGTCAGCCTGTTTTTTTTTACCTTTCTTTTTTTTTCTGCTTTTTTCAATCCTCCACGGCTTTCTGTCCTGTGGTGAGTGACCCAGGTGCCATGAGAAATTCTCACTTTACTATATTTCATGCACTGCGAAACGTGGAGACTGGAACGCCAGGATTAAACCCTAGGGAATAAAGCGGCTCACACTGACCGACATAAAAAGTGCTATTGCTCTAGAACATGAAAACTGCTCTTAATGGGTCACGATCTGGAGTTAATAGATTAACGAGGAAATTAATTTGATGATGTTGGTAATCTAATGTAGAGTGATGTAATGCTGTATATTAGGGCCGTGCGGAGGAATTCAGGTTTGTTTTTTTTTGGGGGGGGCGGAGGGGGGGGTGAATCCTCAAACCCCCCCTTGCGCACGGCCCTGCTGTATATTATACAACTATGAAATAATAATAACTAGACCCTGGATTTCTATTTTCAATAAAAATATTTTAATGTAGTTCTCTCTAATTCTGAATTAATGAAAAGTAGGTCACTAATTTACTTTAGTGAAAAATTCTACTAATTGTTAGTAATTTTTAACGAAAAATTTCGATTCGAAGAGATTTCAAAAAATTAAAAGAGATTGTAAGTGACGTCAAAGAATTTCAAAAGATTTTCAAGATTTTTAAAGGATTTCAACCCAAAAACATTTTTACATATTCATTTGCTTTCAAATTGCATTAAAACATTGAAACTTTTTTGAAGTTTTTGAAGTTTTTTTTTTTTTTTTTTTTTTTTTTTTGTCACTTGAAACCTTTTGAAATTCTTTCACATGTTTTTATAAGTTTGAAATTTTTTAAAAATTCTTCTATTTTTACATATTCTTTGAAAAATTCGTTAAACTTTTTAATATCATTAAAAATCCCTTACAATATTTAAAAGTATTTTTAAATAAAAGTAAATCCTGAAAATCCTTAAACTCTTTGGAGTTCTTTTAAAGTTCTTTAATACATATCATTTAAAATCCTTTAAAATAATTACAAAATTTTTTAATTACTTTAAAATCTTAAAACTCATTGAAATTGTTTTAAATTAATTATAATGTCGTAAAATCACTTGAAATCTGTTGAAAGTCCTCCTTTAAAATTGTTTAATGTCGAAAATATTTAAATTACTTTAAAATCTTGAAACTCCTTTAAATTCCTTTTAAATTCTGTAAAAATCCTTTAAAATCGTTTAAAATCTATTTAAATCGGTTTAAATTCTCTCGAAACTATATATATATATATATATATATATAT